>LOND01001441.1:23990-75631 GCA_014220965.1 Paragonimus kellicotti | reverse complement strand
GTTTTGATGATAGGCGAACCGCACGGCATCAGCCCTCGAATGCTGTCTCTGCGCCTGCAACCCATTGAAGTGATTGTGCCACATTGATCAGTGTTTGTGGTCCAACTATGTATCACACTGATGATACAATGGACCAGTTCTATGCTCAGCTGTCTGTCACAGTCCGGTCGACATCAGTGAGTGACCGACGGTTTGTTCTGGGTGACTTGAACGCTCGAGTCGGGCGCGACTCAGTAGCTTGGCCGGGAGTCCTCGGACCCTACGGCATTGGTTCAGTCAATGAGAACGGTGATCGTCTGCTCCACCTGTGTGCTACTCACGAGCTGGCTATCACGAACACCCGATTCCAGCTGGATGCGAGCGACATCACGACGTGGACCCATCCACGAAGTGGTCATCAACATTTGCTTGACTACGTGATTGTGCGACAAGCGCTACATTGTTAAGTGCGTATCGCGCGAGTGATGCGCAGCGCTGAACGTAGCGCCGATCATAGGTTGATCAAGTTTGTTTATTGTAGATCACCTGGACAACGGCAGAAGTTGGATATCAAACGATTGGGGGACTGTTAGATGAAGACTGTTTTCCAGCGTGCAGTTGCCGCTCGTCTGCACGACGCGCCTTTATCCACTACCCCTGAGGGTATGTGGCAATTTATCAAGGAACGGATCACGACGGCAGCCACCGAGACGATCGGTCTCAAATGCCAGAAACGTTCGGACTGGTTCGACGACAACAACGTGGTTATCGCTGAATTGGTACGAGAGAAGAATGCCGCGTTTGCTGCCTCCACAGTGGACCCGGATCAATGAAGCGAAGAAGGCCACGTTCCGGAGGAGTATCCGCCGTTTACTGGTCGAGCGTGTCCGCGGAATCAAGGACAATTTGTGCAGAAGCAACGGTTTGAAGTGGATGCAGGACTTCGCAGATCGTCGACAACATAAGGAGTTCTACGATTCGCTCAAAGCGATCTTCGGTCCATCGATCCAGTCCACTAAAGCACTGGTAGACATGGACACCGGCTGTTCGTGCACCCAGCCAGAGGACATCATGAAGGTCTGGCGCAAACACTTTGGTAGCCTACTAAATCGTCCTGCTACCATTGATTGGGTGACCATGAACGGCCAGCCGCAACAAACCATCAAGCCTTCACTTGCTCTCGTCCCGGATTTACTAGAATTGCAGAGAGCGATTGGTCAACTTGCTCAACGGAAAGGCGCGGTAGCGCGGAGATGGCCTGCCAGGGGAGATCCCGGAAAATGGCCGCGACCGCACGCTGGACCGGGCACTGCTCCGGCTTGTTTTATTTCTATCTGGGAGCACGAAGTGATGCCGTAAGAATTTCAAGGATGCCCTGATCGTACCCTTGTTCAAAGGTAAGGGTAGCAAGCAATGCCCTGACAGCTATCGGGGCATAAGTCTGCTGAGCTGCGCAGGCAAGGTGCTCGCCAGAATTCTCCTAAACAGGCTGAATACGGAAGTTCTGGAGACCAATGTCCCTGAGGAGCAATGCGGATTCCGGGCGAGTCGGAGTACGATCGACCTGGTGTTCGCTGCTCGACAAATTCAGGAGAAATGTCGGGAACGCAACCAGCCCCTGTATGCTCTCTTCGTGGATTTCGTGGATTCCGTGGGCCGCGAGGCGTTGTGGACGGTGCCGGTGAAGTTTTGCATGGTCCAGGGTAAGTTCGTCAATTTCGATCGAATCTTGCGTGTGGGTATGAAGAAGTAGAAGGCTACAAAACGCATGCTGGCTCGACTTAGTAATCGCACTCTTTGACATTTGTCACTTGCCTGAGCAGTTGTTTAGCCCCATCTCTAATTCGTCATATTGGACTAAGTCAGACAACAATGGTTCTTTCCAGTGACTAATGAGCAGGAAGGACCAGGTCGAAGTAGCAGTAACATGACGGAAAGGGCATCTCTGAATATCGACGATTGGGCTCCCCCCAAACCCGCGTTTACATACCTCAACGACACTCATGCTTCTATTCGCAGATGACAGCGCGCTATTCGCACACAGCGAGGACGAACTACAGCGACTGACCACGGCTTTCGCGACCGCGGCATCCAAGTTTGGATTGGATATCAACACAGGTAAGACATTTTCTTTCTTTCAGCCTTCTCCGGGCGAAGGTGCTGTCTGTTCACCTTCACCCCAAATTCGCATCAATGGAGCCGTTGTCGATAGCTGCGCTGATTTTGCTACTTGGGTAGCAATTTGTCCACCGATCTGTCCGTGGACCGCGAGTTGAGAGCTCGTGTGGCAAAGGCTAGTGTTGCGTTCGGACGTCTTGAAAGACGTGTTTGGAAGAACCACAGCCTGAAGCCGAGCACTAAGCTCTTTGTCTACCGCTCAATGGTGCTGTCTATACTGCTGTACGGCAGTGAAACGTGGACGTTGTATCAGCGGAACGTGCGCTATCTTAGCCGCTTTCATTTGCAATGTCTAAGACGCATCTTGGGTATTCAGTGGTCGGACATGGTTCCGAACACTGAAGTACTGGGCCGAGCTCGATGTGGAACGGGATGGGAGCCATGCTGATGCTGAAATTCTGCCTTCGTTGGCTGACGGTCACGTCCGTCGATACTGGGTGAAGTGACATATATTCCGAAGCAGCTTCTTGTCATGGACAACTGAGATCATTGTAAGCCGAAATCCTAGGTATGGTAAAAGGCGGAGATACCAGGATGCTGTGCAGGTAAGCCTTTCATGTTGTACAATTGATTTCAGATGTTGGGAAGACTTAGCGTTGAACCGGACGGTCTGGAGGAATACGATTTCGGACGGAACGTCCGCGAGTTCAACGAGGAGTTATTACGCGGCCGAGAACGGAAGCGCGCGGTACGCAAAGGAACCATCGGTGCCATAGGTCGTGGTGACATGACTATATGGCGTTGCGATGTGTGCGGCCGTGAATGCGCTGGCCGCCTCGGATTAGGTCACCAGCGTACTCATGGTGCACCGTCGGCGAAGAGACGACGAGTACGATAGGCTGAGGTAGGTCATGACAGTATATCTGTCAGCATCTCTGTTACTGATTGCATCGACCAAGAATATGGTTGTTTGGCTACTAATCGCTTCTCCTTTCAGAAACCTGGTGTCTGCGGTCTTCTACCCATTGTTATCTTCAGCTTTGTTGGTGTATTGTATGATGAATGGTTTGCCTGTTCTTTTCGTAGTCCAATCTGAATTTTGTTTCTTATCTTCATCCTCTCTAGAATGCACTAACATGCACTAACATTCACTCGTATACTGAAATGCTTCTTGTATTACATTTTACATATCTTTCTTCTCAGTTTAGATCTTGTCATTGTAGTCTCTCTGTTTATTTTCCGAGAGATAAGGGTTTCCTTTTCCTGCTAGCCATTCAATTGGCTAACCAGCATTGGCCGGCTGGACACAAAGGCCTCACTCACACACCTACTGGTCTTATTCCTTCGGGTTTACACAGATACGTGATGTGTGAGTGGAACCACGAGTGGTGCAGCGCAAGCCACTTGAGGTGATGGTTGGGAGCGCAGGCGTCCTCTGGCTTCGGTCACTGTGTGATCAGGCTAAATGCGCGTTCGGATGGCGCGCAGCCCGTCATATACACCTCCGGCTCGCTCGCGCGTTCAACGGTCGGAGTCTAAACCTCTTCAGCCGCTTTCGCGTACCGATGTCATTTAACACTAGTTGAGACCTACTGTGATGGTCGTATATTATACGTTCCGCCTCCCGCAGTTAGTCGTATTCTTGTTTCACAATCGTTATTCCTTGCTTATACCTTGGAAGTCGTTGATTTAGTGCACGTACATGCAAAAGTTTATTTCCAGCAAGGTTTAGAAAGTGCGACAAGCAATCAGCTCTAACCTAGTCTGGGATCAACGACAGCAACCAGTAGGAGGAGGAAAAAGGATGTGGGTCGAGCTCCAGCCTACTTGGAAGTACTCAGAAGCATGGCAAACTAAAGGCGCCGAGAGCCTTTGAGTGCGCTAAACAACACTCGAAAAGGTACAGATAAAACGACACCGAGGAAACAGAATAACAGGTGAGTTGATCGTCGCTGAGGAAGCGGCGAACGTTTGCTGTGTAGAGCCTGTTGCATGACTGAAGAAATGACACCGGGTTCGTATCAGGCCTTTTGGAGTGAATGTTCTGATAATCAGGCCTCCGGAACGGACAAGCGAAAAAACACGATAGCAGCTGTTATCCTCAAAGAAGCCACACAATCAGCGTTCGCTGGATGCCTTTAATATGACTGTGAATCGAGTGGTCAGTGTGTTTTGAATCGATTTATATTGTCGATTACCACTTTCACTATAATGAGCATCTTTGTCGTACTTGGTCAGACGTTTTGGTCAATGCACTGGCCGTACTCTTCGCTCATTTCAGAAGCCGCTTTCGTGCTGCGAGGAACTATTTCGGAGCCAACTCGCATTCATCATGCAATTATCATGCTCCTGTTTACGTCGTTCGCCAGGTAGAGGATATTTTGGAGTTGGTGGACCGCACGAAGTTGCCCCACTCTACCAGTGAGAACTTCAGAAGTTAACTCTGTTCATTCTGGTGCATTATTTCCAACTCGATTGAAGTCGCATGGCGTTCACACGGGACACCATATGGAAAAGATCAACGCAATAGGTCTGCTGATCGCTGGAAGTTATATTTTTCAGCCAGTCACCACTTGACGTTTAAAACAACAATTTTAAGTAGCGGGGCTGAAACATATTCCTATCACCATAAACTTCATCAGAATAGAAGATGACAATCTGCATACAGTCCAAATAATTCAACTACAAGTTTCTCATCATTTCCCACATTTGTTTCTTCTCAGCGTTGTTCATGACTAGTCAAGTCAATACACCATATAACAGTCAGGTCATATTGTTCTTCGCGAATGAACACGGTGGTGCTGAGATGTAAATCATGCGTGGCAGGGAATATGCGATATCCGGAGTGTTTAGTGTGGTAACACTGCAACCATATCTGACGCTTAGTATACTTCATTCTTTCTTTTGGCTGGTAGAAATTTTCTTCTTTACTCCTACTCTTTCCAAGGTATCATGGGCATTATTCGGCGAAGCCGCTCTTAAGGTACACTGTAGCAGATTTAACACTAAATAAAACTTAGGTGTGAATACGAGGTCAAAATGTGATGAAAATGAAAGCAACTGACTCACAATAGTTCGTAAAGGTGCGTTGGTTTAGAGTTCCACTACACCGAATGAAGTATCCAATGGATACGATCTGTCGTGTTGCTCCTCAAGTAATTTTGAGGTCACAACGAAGGTAATTCCGACGACAGATGAATTCGGAAATGTGCTGAAATAAGTGGCTGATTCCGTCAACCTTTAACCCTCCAGAAATCAGGGCACAAGCGACACGAAACAGAGATAACGCAGGGTTCACGATCTTGAAGGTGAAATTTGCATTCACTGATTATTGATTCGTTCGATTCACTTGGCTTAAACATCGAGTGTACATGTGAATTTAAGGAAGGTGAAAATTGTGAAGAACAATGAAAATTATGAAGTACAAAATACTTTACAAAACGCCACAGGACTACCCACTTAGAGCGTTGGTTAGGGTATGAAACGCCCGAAAAGAAGACGAGCGATATCGCTGTGTGTAGTCTGCAAAACGAACGGGAGGTTTGTGCGATCGTCCGCTGCGTGTCTGTGGTGGAGGGGGATGAAAGAATTGTATATCGTCAGGAGGAGTAGTGGAGTCCGAAACTGGTTAGGTGTTTTGTGTAATGGACTGGTTCGGAAAACGTGGATGAGACGAGAAGTTATTCACGTCACGAAGAGGAGGAGGAAGAAGCCAGTCTTAAGGATCCACATGGATCAGTTTTAAGTGGCCGTTACGGTTGATAATGAAGTACTTGTCTTTACGTTCAAGCACTCTAAACGGACCGTCATAGGGAGGCTGTAGGGACTTCTTTTGAGCGTCAGCTCTGATAAACACGAAAGGCAAGTACGCAGGTCTTCGTGTACTTGAGTCTGCCTCAAGATCATCATCGTCGGGGTGTGTTTTGATTTGCGCATGTGCATGTTCAGACGGTGTAACATACTACGTTGGGTCTATCTCACCAGCGGTTCTAGAATCCGTAAACATTTCACCTGGCAGGCGTAAGGTGCTGCCGTAGACAAGTTCAGCTGGGGTGCAGCCGATGTCTTCTTTGATGGTGTTACGGATGCCAAGCAAAATGAGTGGCATATTTTCTGACCAGTTTGAACCAGATGTCGTTGCAAGAATGGCGGCTCTAGGTTGACGATGGAAACGTTCCGCTGAGCCGTTTGATACTGGTATGGTAGGCGGTTGTTCGGAAGTGTTCGCAGCCGAGTAAGTGCTGCAGGTCGCGAAACAGTGTGGATGTGAACTGGGAACCGCGGTCAGTGGTGATGGAAGCAGGTACACCGAAGGAGGATATCCAAGGTTCCCACAAACGTGCTATGTTCTCCGCTGAGATGCTGCGTATGAGCGTTGCTTGCGGCCAGCGTGTGAAACGATCAATGCAGGTCAACAGATGCGTAAAGCCGTTCGAAGGGTGGAAGTGGGCCTACTATGTCAACGTGAACGTGTTTAAAGCGGGCGTCCGGTACACTAAAAGTGCCAGGCGTGGTGATGGTGTGGCGGTGTACCTTACTTCGTTGACAGGACAGACAGTGTTTGGCCCATTCACGTAGATCCTTGCGCATGTTCGGCCAGACGAAACGGTCAGTGATCAGTTTGACCGTGGAGCGGATGCTAGGATGGGAGATAGAGTGGAAATGGCTGAAAATGTTCCGCTGGTAATTACAGGGGATATAGGGCCGAAGTTTACCGGTCGAGATATTGCAGTAAATTTTACAGTCACAACGCAGTTATGGCAGGTAAAGGAACTTTAAGGACGGGCGAGAACGTAGCCGATTATATTCCACATCGTTCTGTTGGGCCACCGCTATGACTTCTAAATCGATGGGAAATGCGGATAAATGATGAACATGCACGCGAGATAAGGGGTCTGCGACCAAGTTGCTTGCACCATCGATGTATCGGATGTCCGCCGTGAACTGAGAGAGAAAGTCTAAGTAGCAGGTTTCGCTCGGGAAGTACCTAGCTGGAAAAGTGTTGAAAGCCTGCCTTACCGGCTTGTGGTCGGTAGGGTTGGGGTGAACTGACGTCCTTCTAACACATGTCAGAAATGCTTGACGTCGAGGCAGATAGCCAGCGGTTCCCTGCCGAGGGCGCTGTGTCTCGTTTGGGCAGACCGTAGCTTCCGGGAGAAAAAGACAACTATCGGATTTCATTGTCGATGACTCGCTGCAAGGCAGCGCCGACAGCAGATTGTGATGCGTCGGTCTTTAGAACCAACCGTGCATGTTCGTCAGTACTCAGATAGCCAAGGGATGTGGCGTTTGCCAGGGCCTGCTTGACGGATGTGAAAGCGGCGGTGGCTTCTGGGGTGAAGACGAACTTTCTGGGGTTACTCTGCAGCAAATCGGTAAGTGGCTTAAGCATGTCGGAGTACCTGGGAATAAGGTGACAATAAGAACCGACAAACCCCGAAATTCTAGAGAGGTTCTGATAGACTGATGCAATGGATAATCCGAAATTAAGTTGGTTTTCTCCAGTAGTGGTCTAATGCCATCTTTGTCGATGTGAAAACGTCAAAGGTAGAAGAACCGAAGACGCATTTGGTTGTGTTGATGGTGACGCCATAATAGTTTAAACGTTCGAAGACGGATTTCAAATGAGACAGATGCTCCTGCTCATTGCTGCTAGCAACGAGTATGTCGTCGATGTAGACGAACACGAAGTCTAATCCGCGTAGAACTGGTCCATGAAGCGTTGAAATTGGCGGCGTTTCTGAGGCCAAAGGGCATACGAACAAATTTGAACAAGCCAAACGGGGTTGTGATCGCTGTTTTAGCGATGTCATCGGGAGCCACAGGAATTTGATGATATGCCTTGACCAGATCTATTTTGGAAAAGATCTTTTTCACAGACAGGCCAAGGGGAAAGTCGTGAATATGCGGAATTGGATAGCGATCCGGCACGGTGGTATTATTGAGCACTCGGTAATCACCTTATGGTCCAATTTTGATTGACTGCAATGTAAAGGCGATGACCATGGGCTGTTTGATGGACGGATAATTGCGAAACGTAACATATCCGCAAATGCCGCCTCGGCGGTCGAGAGCTTCTCAAGTGGCAGTCATCGTTGACGTACAAATCCGGGTGGTCCCTTGGTGATTATTTGATGAGTGACGTCATGTTTCGGCGCCGTGGTATTAGGTGTAGGTTGGTAAATTCCCGGAAATTTTTAACAGCACCGCATACTGGTTGGCCTCCAGTAAAGCCGTTTGAGGCCCGAACGAGCTGCTGGTGGTTGCTTTACCTTGAACGCACAAAGTAGTAGTGCTGTCTACGAGTTTCCGGCGGCTGAGGTCAACAGCCAAACCGTACTTTGTAAGAAAAGTCGACGCCGATAATTGGGTGTTGAACATCGGCAATGACAAAAATCCAGGGGAAACTTCGGCGCGGTCCAAAGTCGGCCGTCAAGAGATGTTGCCGGCGGTCATGATTTTGGAACTGTTGGCCGCCTGTTTGGTGTACTTCATGGGTGTAAGATCGCGTTTAATTTTATTCGGGCGTACAATGCTGACATCTGCACAGCTTTCCATGAGGAAATGAATTCCAGTAGAGTTACTTAGTGGATCTAAACACTATATAAAACTTAGGTGTAAATACGATATCAAAATGTGATGGAAGTGAATGCAACTGATTCATAATAGTTCGTTAATGTGGGTTGGCTTTGGAGTTCCACTACACCGAATGGAGTATCCAATGGATACGATCTGTCGTGTTGCTCTCAAAGTGAAAAAAAATAATGAAAATTATAAAGTACAAATCACTGTACAAGACGTTACAACAGAAGTACAAATCACTGTACATGACGTTACAACAGAGGACCTTGTGAATCAACTTCGTTCACTTTGAAAATTCTATTGTAAACCCACTCTTTTCTGATACTCAACACACTGTGTCCTGCTGAATTTCTGCTTGCACGGTCTATCTGTTGTTCGCATTCAAGTTTTCAACCACTACACAGAGGCCGAACCACCTGAAAACGCAAGGTCCCAGATACATAAACCCTTGTGAACCCTCAGGAACGAGGGAAAATGTACAACTTGGAAATAAGAGGCGAACCAAAATAAACCAAAAAACGAGAATTCCGGCAAATGAAATTAATAGTCCGGGATATATTTCAGAGGGACCTTTCACTAAAGCTTGTTTTACTACGTGTTGTTCTTGAAGAACAGTCTCGTGCGCGCGCTTTTGTTTCCGCGTGTCTTTCCAGCAATGTCAGGCGATCAACCGGCCACGTAGGTTTCTGATGTTTTGGTGGATTTCTTTTTCTTATACGCCACCAGTCCTATGGGCTCAACGAAAGGATGCGTTGTATGTTACCATTTCGCTGGGAGATGTTAAGGACAAAAAGTTGGACCTTAAAGAAGGATCTCTTTACTTCAGGTTTGGTCTCATTTTTGGTTTGTATGTTTTCAGGGGTAAATCGGGCACTCCCAAATCGTCAGAATATGAAATTCAGATTGAATTCTATGGCCAGGTTGACCCTGAGGTATGTTTCGGCATCACTTTTACATCTCTCCCAGGGATCCCGCCAGCTATCAACCGATCGTGAGATTGTCATGTACATCAAAAAGAAAGAGATGGGTTTCTGGCCCCGTTTATTGAGTTCGTCAAAGAAAGTGACATGGCTGAAGGTTGATTTCAACCGCTGGGTTGATGAGAATGATTCGGAGCCTGAGGCCGGTGGTATGGATAATTTCAACAGTATGTTGTCCCAGATGTCTAATTTCAACGACTACGGCGCGGATGATGCCGACATAGACTCTGATGATGACGGTGAGTTTTGATTTCAAATGCAAGTTCCGTGCGTGTGCGGAATAGGGTTTGGCGTACATACTATTCGAAGCTCCTTACTGTTTTCTTCAGTCTACAGTGAACATAGGAACGCTTTTTTGTCCCGTGACGCCTTGGAGGCATCGTGTTACCAGTCTGGTTATAATGCACTTCGATCCCAATAAGTTTTGCTCGTGTCAGCGTCGTTGGTACTCTCGGTTACCTCTAACGTTGATGTACTATGTAATTCCTGAGTAGATTAGCAACATGTACTGTGGCAGTATTCTCTGTTGTGCATTGATTAGAACGCGGTGATGGGGTTGGTGGACACCTCTTTGGTCCATGTTTGTGGACAACTGCCGTGTGGGTTGTTTGCGGCTTGTCGTTGAAGCTCGTCCTCGACGTGTATCGGATCAGACGCCCCAGCTTGTTATGGACTGGGAATGATCTTGATTTTCTCTGGCTTCCAACTTGCTCACCTAAAGGGTAGACGAAACAGTTTGTACCATACAACCTTGTGTATCCCGTGGTTTTTTTTATTCCGTCGTCGCAATATCTCACTGGCAACTCACGTGTTTTTTAGATAGTTATCTTGCGAAGATTGTACTATGTCATTAACCGTGGTCTGCGTCAATCTAGTCTAACAGGGAACTGTAATTTGCGGGCTTTCTCACATCATCATCATAGGCAGCAATACGTCAGTGGTTCGCACTGATGCTTGACTGCCACATCCTGTCAATTTGGTGATCGTCAAGGTTGGGATGCTCACGTTTTCAGGTCCACTCTGCTTTCCAGTATGTTTCGGAACTTTCAGAACTCACCTGCATGTTGGTTTGTGTCGTTTACCTGCACCAGGGCTAATTCATCTTGCATATCTATTATCCAAGTTGAAGTCTCGTCGTTTTGTCACTTCCCACGTTCTGTTCATGAGTTTGTCGTTTAATTTATCGTCCTTCAGATCTCCCCGACCTGGAACCTCCGACCAAAGCTACGGAAGAGTCCGCAGAAGACGTGAACGGGAAGGCCGAAGAAGAGGAAAAACAACCAGTGGCCCAAGAGGCATCCGCTTGAACTACTGTATGGGTTGCACTGACATCCATTGTTCAATTCCTACTCAACACGTTTGTATAGGGACGCATTTTACAAAACATGCCACATCGACAATTCTCATCATTTCTGGCACTTACGAGTCTCGGTTGTTTCGTAGTTTTCTAGACCGGTTCTTTGTTATTGATGTCATTTCCGTTCTGCGATTGTATAGTCTCACGCTTGTCTGTCATGTGTGGGATCGCCGAAACTCTGTCGGGAGGTTTTCTATAACTTAGTGAGGCCGAAAGAGGTCTTGTTTGTTGTTAAGGTTTGACTAACATCTGTCATTGGCTGCAAATAAATTGCTCCGTTCGTCTCCCTGGGGCAGTTTTCGCGTACCATCCTGGGTGGCGATTGTGGTGGGTAGTTTTGAGCGAAAGCTGCCGACGTACCGTTTTTGCCTATAATTGTGGTGGTTACGAAATAATCTGTGGACACCGGTCTCGGTCAGTATTTTCGAAACCGACGTTTGCTTCTAGTATCTTCGCATCACTGTTCGGCTGACTATTGTGTCTGCATCTCCACGCCAGACACTCAGCCAGGTGATGCTATCCGGGCAGTCATCTGAACTTGGGTTGTGTTCGCAGCCTTCTCGTTGTCATTTGCTTGAGGATCGTAATATCGGTCTCTGTTTGGCGTTCGAGCGATGAGATTGAGGTGCAGGTGATGGTACGCTGCATGAGTCCGCGTTGGGCGTAACATACGACGAAATCAGGTCACGGCAGCTGTTAACGTCCAGTTCCTCTAGCTCTGGATATAACGGCTACTGCCATGGTCGCGAATTGACTTGCAGCTTGGGCATCACTTCGCCGGAGGAAACGGGTTGGGCTTAGGAAGCTACGGGGTGCACTTTCTCATAGTGTCCCGTCAGTGTAAACAGTCTTATTTAAATGAGGTAGTCCACTTTTCCCAGACTAACCCAAACGGTAGATTAGACACTGAGAAACTTTCCGGCGCATCCCGTGCGTTCCGTTGGTTCGTTCCAGATTATCCTCAGCCTGATTAGTCAAGTGGTTCTGAAATCGGTTGTTGGTGCGTAAGGAGGTTCTAAAACCAGAGTTCCTTTTCTCCCCCGGAGATCGTCAACTGAAAACTGGAGGTGTTCCGGCGTTGGCGTTCACCAGCTAGTCCTTCCCCTAAGCACATAGAACAGAAGGCGTTAGTTCACTTGATCCCGTGAAAACCTGATACGCAGTGTAAAATCGGCCCTACGATTGTGGGCGATCGTGGTCCCTCTGGACCTAGAGTATGTCTTCGATGCACCCGTTCCTAACTGTGAAGAAGGCAGTCCTGGAGGAATACTTGAATCTGTCAGGCTTGTTCTGCTGTGGAATTTCCTGAATGGGTGTGTCGCTTCGAGTGGTTCTCGGCAGGAATAGCTGTTCTCCATTTTTAATCGTCTGCGACGTTCAGAATGTGTCTGGATGATCCCACCGTGTGTTGTTGAGTTTGCCCATGTGGGGTGTTGCTTCGCAGCTGGATCTCCCTTTGCCGCATGTAGTCCGCTTTGCAATGAACAGTCTCATACTCCGGTGTTTCCGCTGGCTAGTGCTTACTTGCTACACAGCCATGCTGGGAACAAGTTCTTACTTGACAACTAGGCAAGGTGCTTGAGTTTAGTCGCCATTAATGTGCACCTCGCAAACAAACGACCGCACGTGGGGGCAAGGTAACACCGACAGGTTAACTTTCCTGCAGTTCCCGCTGAGCCGTTCCACTAGCTGCAGTTACTTCACGAGTGACTTATGCACCACCGGTTAGCCACCGTACCCAGTATCTCCGGGTGGAAAGCAGTAGCCTTGGTTTAAATGACGGGTGCGACCTCACTTCCTGATCCACGGGTAACTCCCTTTATCCTCCCTTGCTGATTATTTGGTTGACCATCTCCTAACCTGCTGCAGTGGGCGGAACACTCCATAAAACACACGGCGCAGGACTTGGGCAAATGAACTTGGCCCCCAACCTTTAGCGTTTGCTTGAGTGACTGAGCACAGATCGGTGGTCTGGGTGGCTGATGCGCCTCATGTCGTCAGCCTTTGACTGCTGTGTTTCATAATCGTTTGGTGACGCCGACTTGGCTGCCTATGTGTTCTCCTTGGGCGTAGTTGGTATGCATCTGCGGCTCGCTGACTGACTGTTCTGACTTCAGGCGTTCCTATCATTCGAGACACAACTTTCTTAAGAACTTCACTTCATAGTCTTGGAGTAGGTTCTGACATTTCGAAGTTGCCAGGTACATCCCAAGTGATAGGACAGAACTAGCGGTACCTGGCGTGGTCTGTACCTCGTCAACGTAGTCCAGGTCGATTGCTTGCTCACCAAGGACCCTCAATTTTGTCAGCCTCCTCGCTGTGAGAGGAAATCCAGTCTGTTTCCTCAGAGCTACCGTGGGTCGACAGAGCATGGTGAGTGCCACAAACTCGTTTGTGAAAACGGCGAGGTTCTCTCGAATGTCCTTACTATCTGATGTCCGAACTGCGGTAAACCTGTCACGGTTGAAACGGGCAGGCTAAATAAATCAATCCCGTCTTTGGATGATGGGTGCGTAAGGTCGTCCTGGTCAGCGGCTTTAAGGCGTTTAAAGGTGGTGATGCAATCGCGGGCACCCTCTCTTTGGGTCTTTCCGGGCTGACGGACCAGGATACAAATTCAGAGGTCATGGCAGCCAGGACCCTGGCTAGAAGGTATTGTAGATCGGGCTGTCGCTCACCTCAATAGTGACGTGGAATATCTTAGAAGAAAACGTTACTAAAACGGTTGAAAAGTTGATAAAAGAAGACTAAGCGAAAGAACCGGAAATGTGGATACAGGTACGCCAGAACCATGTGGAAGTGGAAACAAGGAGCTATGCGAATTACCTTTGGAAGTGTTCTGGTCAGCGAGTCGGCTTTCTTGACATGGAATGTTGTGATGGTTATTGGCACGTGGCTGTGCTCATCGTGGTCTAAGCGCCGTGGACGTTACCACCGATGTGCGTCTCACTCTCGCTCAATCTCCTCTTTGTGTTCATGCCTCTGGTCGCTCTATCAGCACTAGGGCCCACGCCCCGGTCGTAGTAAGATTGTTGACTCTCTATAAAGGACGCCTTTAGTGTGATCATTACTTCGGTTTGTGGGTACATAGGTGTACAACATGAAAGATTACGGGGATATTGCCGCCTTGACACGGATCTGATGAGGCTGACTAAACGAGTGACACGACGCTGATTCAGTCTATCAACACAGCTGCGATCGCTGTGCTTAGAATAATGCCCACTTCAGTTCGACTGTTGGCTGCCGCTACGGGGTCGCTTGATATGTACAACTCCCGTTTGGTGAAGGTGCCGTCAGTTCAAATCGGCAGCTTCTCGAGGCTTGTTTTTCGGAACGCTAGAGGTGTCGACCTTCAGTATGTCAAGTACCAGAGCAGGTGTGGCCTGATGACCTCTGTTTCAGAGTACACGCTAGAAACGCTATGTTTAATGACTCACTGGATATAAGTAGACTAGTAAGTGTCGGAACTGAAATGTTGAGTTCGTGTGGAAAACCGGATGGCGGAGGCTATCGGAACATGGTCACTAGAGCTACTCGCGGGAATTTAATTGTAGAATGGGTCTGACAGCCAGAGGGCTGAGGGTTCAACAGCACGTTTTCGGCTGTCCACCCTGCTATGTTTAATGTGTGGAGTGACTTGGTTTACGCTACGAAACGGTCAGGATATGATCGTATAGGCTGGGGATACCATCAGGATGCCCATACGGAGGACCGGTTTGGATTCGCAACCGAAATGTTTCACTCAAAAGCCTATGTAACGAAGTAATGGGTGGGTGCTTTTAGACTAGGGCCAGAGCTGTTCTGGAGTTGGGAGATGGACTTGTTAGCCGATTGTTTTTCCGCGCCGCTGATGATGACAAACGAAAGCACCGTGCTTCCAATATTCCCGGTGATATATCCAACAAGGTTGCGAACTGTCAGGAAAGTACTTTCCGATCACCAAACAGCCCACTCTTGGGTAGATTGCTTGTATTAAGGACGGTAGGAGTGGGAACGTTCCAGTCTTGGGTGTGCAAAGTGCACTCAATACGAATCATTACGGTCACTCAGCATGGTTTCCATGTTTGTGGATGATGGGTTTAGTGGGACTGTACCCTTGTCGGCCAGATAGTACTTAGAAAAAGCACAGGGTCGTTCGATTTTTCAACACATCTTTTAGAATATCGTTTATGACATTTACACAGGACGTAGATCAAGCAAAACTCAGTACTGGGCATCTGAGGCGCTTGCCTACAAATTCACCTTGCAGAGTGAGCAAATACCTCTTATCAAACTAATACGTTGTTCCGGGAGAATCCTAAGGTAAAACTCCAAAGAGCGTTACGGTCAACCGAGTGATAGACATTCTTCAGGTGTGAACGACCGTTGGCTGCTTATAACTGCGGACTTTTCGTCGCAGACTAAAATTGTGGTCATAGCATGCGCAACCACTTTGGAATCCCCTGTTCCTTGCGAAACTGGGCTTAGCGGTCTGACGCAGCATTATATCTCGTTCTCTTAGCTGGCACGATTTGGGCCAACTGCTAGTCAGTGTTATTTGGTAGGCGTTCATCATAGCCTCGTCACTAACATGCTGGTTGATTGTTTCGCTTCTGTCGCACGACGGGAGTCCCGGCTGCATCTAGGCGATCCATTCGTTCGCCCTGTAGGATGTGCAAACTCGGTACGACTAACTTTAGGCCCGGGATCCCTGTACGCAACAGTTGGTGGTTTTATGTGAATGGTTCACTCATCGGTTAATCCGCTGGTAACTAGGTCTGCGTCTCTGAACTGGCGAGAGTTAATGAATATTTGGACTGATAGCATTCGAACAGTTTCTAAAGTAGCGTCCCGGCTGGAAGTAAAAATATGAAATTTTTGATAGCGGAAGTTGTGATACCCCGGCAGAAAACAGAACCTACTTTTAACTGACCAGTGCGGGCGCTGATGCTAAAAGGGCCGTTTTCGATTGCAAAACGTTTGTTCATAACAGGCTGTGGCTTCATCACTCCGTTCCCAGTTATGTATAGTCACATCACGCCAAGCCTGCTGACAATACTGTTGGGCTTGCTGCCACACAGTTATGTATTACTGATGAGTAGTAGGGGATTTGGTTTTCATATAGATTGAACATCACCCACAATTGATCGCAGCTGTCGCATTCCCATAGACTTTCCAGTCGGCCCCTTTCGAAAAGCACTAGACTCGAGTTTCGCTGGAGCTCTTCAGTAGTATATATCCTTGTACTCACAAGCGAAAGTGGTTGAGCGTTCACATATGATAATTCGGTCGTGCCTAATGTGAGGTCAATGGCGCAGTGGTCAACACGGTTGCCTCATGAAAGCGTGGCCGGAGTTCTAGTCCAGACAGTAGACCAGAGTGGCTTGGACGGATGAGTCATAGTTTGACCCTTGCACCCGGGCGCGGCGGAACAATAATAATGATATTTCACTTCGACTACTGTTTGGCTTGCAAAAACATGAGAAAACGTGATTACTCCAGCGATCCCAGTGATGGTTGCTATCTTTATGCATGCTTGTTTTACGCTCAAGTTCATGAGCTTATTTCTTTCAGACGGAGTCATTCCGTTCAAGTATCCCTTATACGTTGCACATCGTGGATGGTGCATTCTTCTGGGCAACCTATCCGTATGTTTGATTAGTCACCGTTGTTCAAGATCTTAACAGTACTGATTGTTTACCGCGAGCAAGGCTGTCTTTCCGGAAAGGCCTTCGGTTTGTCAGGAGATACATCCCGATTGATTCCCTACAATTTTGCTTCTGTTTTCTCTAGGTCCTCTTGTCGTTGTTGATCCCAGAGTAGGTTAGATTCATACATCCTTCTTTCTTTCTTTCAGTTATTTTGAAAATGTACGGTTTGTCCTTCTGACCATGTGTTTTTGATTGGTTCTCGTCGGAATCGTTCACAAAACTTAACAACAAACATATAATCAAGAACGAGGTTATATCGTTTTACTTGTTTCTGGAATTTACTGTTACCAAACCGGACGAAGCTTATTACTTTATCCTGTCTTGAGCTGTGAGAGTGTGACAAGGAATAACCCCCATTCACGCTCCCACACAAAGATCCAATTAGGTGAGCACAGTAACACTACAGCAACGCACATCCACGATGGGTGCAAATTACTTTACTACGCCTCCATTAGTCATGCAAAGATGGAAGGGCCTTTAGCTGTGGAGCAACACCTGAGGCTGATGCTTCCTTACACGATCAGCAATGCAATCCTGAACTTTGCCATAAACGTTTAGTGACGTACGGTCAATTACCTGTAAAACGATGTTGATATTCGTGTGGAACTCGCCCAACAGTTTGCACAGGAATGTCTGATATTTCCACGCTTGACTCACTGGTTGAGATACCTTCCGACATGAGCTGCTGTTAAATCACTAGGTTGTGCTAGGCGATTCACAGAGTAGCAAAACCCACTAAGTCACTAAAACTCCTTCGCATTAGAGGTGCCGCAAACGCTCCAACTAGCTTGAGTCACAGTTGTAGTCACAATAAGATTCATAATTCAGTTGGAATCGGCCTTCATACTGGACAAACCTCACAATGAGATAATTTCTTGTGCGTTGGTCAAGCCACTTGTCACAAGTTACTTGCGAAACGGTATATCTAATGCTTCTATGCGGATGATGGAACTGTCATTTTCAGCCACAGTTCAGGGATATGAGCAACGCACGTGAAGACGAGTGCCAAGTATTTTCAAATTGTTGAACCTTATCCTGCCCATACACCAGTATCCTTTTAAGATTAGGCGAGAGAACCGTAGGGCTGTCTTCAGTAATCAGGCTGTACTCCAACTGTTTTAATCGTTCTAACTTCCTCGATTTTTCACGGTAAATTCCGTGGTCAAGATAGCCCTGAAGGTGAAGGTCCAAGTAAATGAGTATTAGAAACCTTCGGGACCATTCGTTCGCCCCTCTCCTGTCGACCAATGGTCAAACGTGAGTCGTGCCAAACTAATCTCACTGTACGCGAATAATATGGAGCTGTACTGTTTTGCTCGAACAAAACTCACTCACGTGTTCCCATCCAATTGATTGCCAGAAATGCGTGCTATCATAATGTGAACCTAATGTAAACCACGGTTTGTTATTTACAGGATGCCAGTTTGGTCGTGACATTTTCGTGAGAGGAATAAAGCCCTATAATGGTCGTTTTGAATGTTCAGACCATTGTTTTGTGTTAAACTGTCTCTGACTGGCAGATAATCGATGCAATTTTACTGTTTGCCTAAGGTGGGTCACAAAACGGAATATTATTTTGCCGGAGAAAATTGTATTAAATGTTACTGTTAGGCCGCTTTCAGGTGCAAAACATTTCGTGCTTAGTCGTATTATTGGAATGTGGCTAGTGTAATTTCACTTCACGATGTGACCTGAAACGTTCTTTTTTGAGTAGTCTGCGCAGCAACTTCAAATGTGACCCTCGAGCTCTCTTTTGAAGGCTGACAGTGATCGTCTGATTAACTTTCTTGGGTTAATAATTCAGCTGTGGCCTTTAATTGCCAGCCGTTGCTTAAGACGTCATGAATGCTTCCAATATGCGACAACTTCTGACTAAACCTCCACACTCTTTTGCAAGCAATTGACGATACGTTTGAATGCTAGTCATCGAACTTTTTTTGGTTAAGTTGGAGTCATCATAACGGGCCGTTCAGTGTGTTTCTTCGTTGTTACAGGGCCTTTTTGCTTTCGCTCAATTATCGAAACTAATGAAAGTGGTTGCCTCAATCGTGTTTATGCAAAATTCTGTGACGATGTTCTGAATGGTTGAGAGTACTACGTGCAATAATGCGAATCTGAGTCATTTCCCACCACATTCAGTCCATAATTGTGAGGCCGAGTGGTGTAGCGTCACTGTCACGCGTGTGTTAAAAGTGCTCACACACTGATGTATATACCTCAATCCTAGCCCGGACAATTGGTTTTCGGTGCATACTGTAGGGTGTCAATCGACCGACTCAAAGAATTGACCTGATCATCTTCTGAAACACGGTAACTGGTGAGATCATTTAGGGGTCATGACATCGTCCGTTTCACGCGGCTGACAAATTGAAAAATTGTATCTTGTCAACAGACATCTGCCTGAGAGTAAATGACATTTTAGCACTAAATGGGGCTTGAATATGACCGGTTATCCCGACCAATGAATCATAGTCTTATTGCACACGTTTTGGATTAGGTAGATCGCACCGTTAACCGTGACACTCCTTGCCCATCCCAACTGGAACGTGCGCTCGTTGATGCACGGAATAAAATGTTTAACTCTTGTATCAATGTCCTTGTGATAACTTTAAGGAAGAGAATAGTCATTGCCAACAGAGCGATAACTAAATAGTAAAGACTGAGTGTCGGAAACCGCCTTCTTCAGGGCACTAAATTTTGATGGAAAAACAGGATGTTTCTTGAACTGAGCACGCTTATTGGGTAGGGAGACATATTTTGTTGGGCTGAATTTTCCATTCAAACACCGCAACTGATTGGATCAGGCAGTAGCGTGTCCGTTTCGGATGTCACAGCTCCATCACAATAGATTGTGTCCATTAATTACCACATGATAATATTTTAGTGGACCATCGATTTTGAAGCGCTCTACACAGTCTAATTCAAAACGGCATGTGCATGTGTTATTCATAGCAGGTTGGTACCAACCAGCACTACCATCACGGTAACAACTTGTGTACAGTCTTCTAACGCCTCCAAAGCCGTGAAGTTGCTCAGGTGTTTTGCTCTCTCAGTCAGTACCGTATACGAAAAATGCCGATTGTACGCTTCAGGAAGAATCCTGCCATTAAATTATTATGTTATGTTCCTTTTGGTGGTTTCATTATATAGGCGCAGCCAGGGTGAGTTAACTGCCCTTGGCCTAGTTTATTATCTGGTGGCTGTCATCGTCCTGCTTCGAAATTCACCCTACTTAATCTGTGGTATAATGTGTTATACTGAACGCCGATCAAAATCTCCTACTCATCGACAATTAAGATATCGTTCAACAAGTTCGATATCTACGGTTTCGGTCTGGAAAGTAAGTCCCAATTGTGAGATCGTTGATTGGAGGTAGCAGAACAGTTACTGTCTCTCCTCGTTGCAATCGGACTTTCTGAGCATTGTTCACAAGCGAGTATGACTGCACCTGCATAACATAATTCGGTTGGGTCTAATGTGGGGTCAATGGTGCACTGGTCAGTGCGGTTGCCTCATGAATGCGGGGTCGGATTTCAACTCCAAACTAACAAGGATATGCACCACTGACAAGCTCCAACAAACATGAAACTCAAGTATAGTGCTTCCTTTCTAGCGATAGGTGGCTGAAAAGTCTATGTAACTCTTAAAGCTCCGATCACTTATGAGTGATGTTCAACTTTAATCACAACCCCCCACTACTTACCAGGAACCACAGTTTTGTCGTTTCGTACAGCAGCGCATTCGTGAACAAAAGGCTGGCATCGTTAGAGTACCTCGTATCTGTTGCGATGTTGATTATTTTTGTTTGTACAAGTTTGTCAACTCGTGGCTTCATACTAACGGTGAAATCCTACTTCGCAGAGCTGCGTTATAGAGAATACTGGTGGCAAGTTTCTAACTTCTTGGCTGGGAACCGGTTTTTCATGCAGTGTGCTCTATGGTAGTTGAATCTGGGTTGCTTACAAATCAGTTGATCCTTCCTGAACTCTGTTAACCATTTCTACTTTGTAAGCCATTCACTTCAAAAGGCTTTTGACACAACTCTTCTTCTCCGGTGTGTATCGAATCTCCTGATGCTAGAAGTTTCCTAAACGGTCCTTGAAGATTCATCCTGTCTCATTCGGTAGTAATTCGCAGATGCCTTCCAACATTGCATATAGTGCTGGGAATGCGATGATCTGACCTCCTAACATCTTTTCATCCCAGCTCTTTCACCATCATCATCTTGTTTGGCGTTGAGCCATACCCGTAGATGTTGTGGCTTGGATCGCCGTTTGTCCTGGCCATTGTCCATGAAGTAGCAGAGAAATAAATCAGTACAAACGTGTGGGGAAAAGCAGGAACTAAAAGAAAAGAAAAAAAGAACAGTGGAACTTCGGGAGGGAAAAAAATATTTGACAACAGACTCACCATTGACTGCGACACATTGCCACTTCAGGAGGTGGTTTCAGCTGTCGGTGTGGATGGTCGCGAACCCCGCAGCCGAAAAAACGACAACTGCTAACCTTGCTCGGTGGGGGTGGTCAAGGCTTCCATAGCCCGTGACCTTGTCATCTCCTGGCCGCCCTGCTGTTTAGTTCAATCATCAGTTGCCACATTACAATACGCAATGCGACCGGCGTTCCATCGACATACGGAGCATGTGACCCGACGAGCGGAGACTGCATTTTCAGTACCTCGGTTATCGGCTTCAAACTTGCGCTGTCTGACTGCTCCTACAATCTGCTCATTTTATACGGGTGGAGACAACGGTGTTTGAATACCGACAGTCTAGGTGCAACTTCCGCACGAATGAGTCACAGCTTTATCAGAGTTCTCCGTATTGACTAGGTGTGTTCCTTATGTGTTCGTTTCACCAGCCCATTATTGATCTTGAAACAGTGTACCATACCATAGTGAGAAATCAGTTGATTTGATTTCATACTTCGTGAATGTGTGCTGTGGAAAACTGGCTTCCGAATGGTAAAGCAAATGCGAATGGTGTGATCCCTCTTCTTCCCGTAGTTGTCGAAAATCTGTTAAATTTGGCACTTTGGTTTATATAAAATAAACTATTTTTCCGACACCATTGAGAACAGAATGAGGCCCTGATGGAGTTTCTTTAGTTGCTAATTTTGTACTGCGGATAAGACGATGAATGATCGTAACTCCGGCATAAACATCACGCGACCTACGAAACTGTCACGTGATCCAAATTTCGGTAATGGCTCATGGCTTCGGAACCGATGGTCTATATATCTGTGTGATCAGTTCACACCCGTCTTTCAAACTTTGGACAGTCAGTTTTAGATGAACAGGCGTTAGAATATCAAACGGCCATTTGACACTTTCCTAGTGGAGTACGTTTTGCGTTAGTAAGATGGGTCTGGCCACTTCTGTTGGTCAAATCTGCATGCTATGTTGGTTCGGAGAGCTATTCTGATTAGAGTTTCAACTACATCTACATCAGGCGGGCTAAAGGGAAACAGTCAAACGAAGAACAGTCACACTCATAGCGTTGTTTCTCGCTCTACGAGCTGCGCAGAAATTCTCATGTACTGGATTACGATTCTGCATGTATACAGCAGAACTATTTTTATGGTCGCAACACTACCGTCATCCGCCTTAGGAGCAACGCGGTAGTCTGTTGGCACATATTTGTGAAATATGCAAGTTTACGACCTTTAAAGTGTACAGTTAATGCTATTTGGGTAATGTATTCTGCATGCGGATGAAGCGTCCACCAAATCACACATTGTTCGGTATGGCTGATGACAGAATAAACCTGCAAACTGTAATATCCTGACGTGGTCACGGGCTAGGAAGGCATTGCTCTACTGAGTAGGTTGGTAATTATCGCTTACCTGTTGCCTGCTTTCATCACGTAGATGAGTTGTCCCATTAGTCTATCCTGCGCACGTACAAAGTCTAGCAATCGGGTGTGGCGTGGTCTAACGTGGAAAGTGAAACTAAGCTAACGATGTTTACAAAAGAGAACAAGCTCGTTTTCTGATTGGCCAACGTTTGGCTAGATGTTTCGCGCCAAACACGTTAGTAAACAGCGTGTAACTTCCAGTTTAATCGGAAAATTTAGTTAAAACGTGAGAAAGGAGAACATGTCTAAACTGGTTAGAACGGTGTCAGGCCATTTTTTCCCATGAAGTTGGTGAGGGGACTAATAACTGATTAGATAAAAATTAGAAAGCTGTGCCGGTCACTTTGACCACTTTCAGTACCCAACAGCGAAACTACAGCCAGCAGTTCCGGCTAACGAATGCGGATTGCCGTCTTCGTCGAACCTGTTTGGCTCTTGAAACTGATGCCAACTTTCGTCTACAGGCTTGCATGCACTTCCTTAAGACATAATCGCGATTTTACTATTCATGCCGAATCTATGAACGAATGTGGCAACACAATCGACTAATTAGGGCACGAGCTGGCATCCATCCGACAGTTACGATGTTCTCGTAAACCTAGCTGTCCGCATAAGACATTGTAGTAGTTTGAAATACGCAGTAACAATCGCAAGTATACTTATCTCAAACCCAGAGCTAGTTTCTACGCAGCGGCAGCGACACAGCAAGGGGACCAACGAAAGTGTAATGTATGATATAATTATTCATGCAGTCAAACAACAATAACGCAAAGTTCTGTTATGAATTACAATCATTACAGGCACACAACTGTACACGTTTCTGCGATTGTGATTATGAACAACAGGCCCCACATGTATGCCTTTTGCATCCGATCCAAGTAACATTGATAACAGGTTGATATCCATATTGTCATCATATTTCTGCCGTTCTCATGTACAGTCATCAGCAGTAGAAAACATGGTTAAGCAGAAAACCAATATCCACGAAGCTCAAAGATCATGTTGACGAAAACGTTTTTTCTTCTGGTATCCTTATCGACAGTTTCCTTGCAGGTTGTTCATGCTCAGTACCATTGAGCGAGGACAGAAATAGATCAAGTTGTGCTGACCTCTTCTGTCTTGGTGCATCTAACCAAATTGGTTAATACAACGTTTCAGCTTTCCAACTTTCGGTATTCCTGTTATGGTTTACGGACCAACACCTGGCTGCTTTTTCGTCCGTTCTGTCTGTTAAACAGAACATTTCCGTCGATCTGGGAACTTACTCTATTGCACATCATTCTACTTCTAAGCCTGTTTTTTCAAGTGAAGTACTCTGTTGAAAATCAACTGATGACCTTATGCCATAGACCACGGGCGTATCACAAAGTAATACCAATCGCCTGTTGGCTGAAAGATTGTCGTAAACCAATGTGCCTTCCGTGCATTTTCCTATTCCACTTGGTTGTTAAAACAGGTGTGTCGATGAACATCACTAAACACCTTAATCACCGAAATTAACTAACACATATATCATATATACTAGACATAATTGGTGTGGTTTGTGTGGAGGGTACATTTGTTAAGCTAATATCAAATGTTTTCCACTGGGACTAACGCAATTCTGTCATGTAAACTTATTTCGTACAAAGTGTGCACTCAATGAGAGCTTTTAGCTGGACTGTTCACGGCTTGGTGTACGTTGTTGAAACAAGACTGACCACTGCGACGGCACGCAGCCAAACATCTGTTCAAATCAACGAAAGCTCCGTACATGCATGGAAAGCAACCTAGCCAAATAGAACTGAATTGACAATAGTGAACAGAAATATCGCTGGAGAAGAGTATACAGTACCTTGAACTCGTAATTGTCGGCTTACAAAGTCTTGATTTAAAATACGCTTAAATGTTTCACCCACTTCTATACATCCGAGAGAACAAAGGATATCCACTTGCGGCCACGGTATCGCCAATATTCCCAGAACTGCTCAATGTACGCGGCACGAAATGATAGAATGCGTTCCCAAGCCCATAATGCACAGTGTGGTCGGACCATGTTGAACAGCGTCTCCATCAGCTAAGCACACTTCACAGACAGGACATGTGACCGGACGTTGGTGCACCACTGCAAACCCGTCATCCCGAACTAACTCGTGGGGCTGACCACAAGCGTAACCCATTACTTCCAATGCTCTGCCTACCATAGCCTTAGCCAATGGCAGGCCAGTACATACGTAAGCTTAATTCCTCAGTTTTCCCCTAGTTTTTTTTATTGTGTCGTGTCACAACTGACTACTGTATACGAAGTGATGTTACCATTCTGCAAATTGATCTTCCGATTTTGTTTCGAAGATTTGCAAATAAGAATGTTTTCTTTTATTTCTGGAAGTTAAGAGAAAATGGGAAAATAACTAACAGTGTAGTTACAGTCAACAGAACGAGTTGTGGGCGGCTCTTTTGTGAGCAACACATTGTAATTCTGATGGAATGGGCCAACTTTTCGGTCTAATGATTTTGTGTATTCAGCAGAAGCCAGGCTATTTGTCGATATATTGGGAAAATTCATACTCACCCCTGTAAGATGAGTATAGAAATGTTTGGCGGAGGATGTATGATTGCTTTCCATTTTATGTTTCGACTGACTCAGACACCATCCACACTTGATAGCAGTCTTCAAATTCTGATAAGCCTTTCGGCTAGTCTACCTCGAAAAGAAGCGCCTGACTCGAATTACGCTATTATTTGAGCTTGTCAGTGACGTATATCCTTGTCCGGACCAGAATCTTTACCCCCAGTCTTCTTACTTGTGATGCTAACATGTTAACAACAACACCAGTAACCTCACAATAAGCACGACCGTATAATCATATCCAAACGCTCGATGATCAATTGATGACTATCGCCTTATTTTGGTTCTTTATATCTTTAAAACTTCTGTTATCCAATGTTTTCAGTTATCCACCCGAAGCGTAATGTTAACTTGCCGATTCCACAACCCCCCAAATAGAAATTGGCCATCTTCCCATCAGTCGCTTGAAATGTTGTATTAATATCACCGCCAGGTACCTAGTGGGTTTTCATGCCTTTGCTAGTAACCCTACCAACCTCATCCTGGTGGTCAAAAGCGGAGATACCAGGATGCTGTGCAGGTGAGTCTTTCACGTTGTAAAATTGATTTCAGATGTTGGGAAGACTTAGCGTTGAACCGGACGGTCTGGAGGAATACGATTCGGACGAACGTCCGCGAGTTCAACGAGCAGTTATTACGCGGCCGAGAACGGAAGCGCGCGGTACGCAAAGGAACCATCGGTGCCATAGGTCGTGGTGACATGACTATATGGCGTTGCGATGTGTGCGGCCGTGAATGCGCTGGCCGCCTCGGATTAGTAGGTCACCAGCGTACTCATAGTGCACCGTCGGCGAAGAGACGACGAGTACGATAGGCTGAGGTAGGTCATGACAGTATATCTGTCAGCATCTCTGTTACTGATTGCATCGACCAAGAATATGGTCGTTTGGCAACTAATCCGCTTCTCTTTTCAGAAACCTGGGTGTCTGCGGTCTTCTACCCATTCTTATCTTCAGCTTTGTTGGTGTATTGTATGATGAATGGTTTGCCTGTTCTTTTCGTAGTCCAATCTGAATTTTGTTTCTTATCTTCATCCTCTCTAGAATGCACTAACATGCACTAACATTCACTCGTATACTGAAATGCTTCTTGTATTACATTTTACATATCTTTCTTCTCAGTTTAGATCTTGTCATTGTAGTCTCTCTGTTTATTTTCCGAGAGATAAGGGTTTCCTTTTCCTGCTAGCCATTCAATTGGCTAACCAGCATTGGCCGGCTGGACACAAAGGCCTCACTCACACACCTACTGGTCTTATTCCTTCGGGTTTACACCGGATACGTGGTGTGTGAGTGGAACCACAAGTGGTGCAGCGCAAGCCACTTGGGGTGATGGTTTGAAGCGCAGGCGTCCTCTGGCTTCGGTCACTGTGACAGGCTAATCCGTTTCGGATGCCGCCAACCATGACCAACCTCATCATGCCCTTCAAGGTCACCTACTGTTCTGACATGATGTATCGTTTGATTCACTGTGGTTTGATATCCGCAACCTTTTTGCCGTACATCCCAAACCTATTTATAATAAGTCGAAATGATCATCCTCAATATAGTACTCCATGACAGGTTTCGTTTTTCCATGGACAGCGTAACCTATAAAAATAGTCGTGTTAAATTGTTCAGCACCCCCAATACGGCTGCGAGTCCAACTGTCAACGCCACCGGTGTCGCTGCCGCACGGTTGGCGGCATCCATTTTCGGATTAGTTTGGTACAGTGACCAAGACGAATGAACGCTCGCGCACAAACCTTACTACAAGTGGCTCCACTCACACACCATGTATCCAGTCTAAACTCGAATAAATAAGACCAAGAGATGTGTGAGCCAAGCTCTTTGTGGTCCATCTGGCTAATGCGGGTTAGTCAGATGTCGAGCTAGTAGGACAGAGTAATCCTCGGAAACAACACATAGAGATTCTAACGGTATGATCAAAGCTAGGAAGAAAGATAATTTAAATATAGTGCAAGAAGAGTTCGACTGTAAACGTTTATATTATTGCTTCTATACTTAACCAGGAAGAGAAAACAAGGCCTTAGGGTTGACCTTGAAAACCAAACAATCTTTCCTCATGCAACACACCAACAAACCTGAAGAAAAGAAAGAGTAGAAGGCCATCATTACCCAAGTTTCTGAGAGACGTGTCCGCCCATTAGGCCACTGGCCCACACATACTACCCGGTCACTTGGCTGCTACCCACTGCCGTGGAAAAAACATAAGATTCTGTTGCACAACACAGAATTGAGGATGACAACAACCCTGACAAGTGCTGCTTATATACGCTCGTAAAAACTCTGCAGAGTAAACGCAATTCCAGCCTAAACATTTCTATTAACCGGAGAGCAGAAATCTCATTAGCTGTCATTAGGTACTTTCGCAATCACGGTTTAGATGTTCCGCTATGACATGAAATAGTAGTCTACTTCTGCCGGTCGTAGCCATGAACGCATATCGTTGGTCGTATGTTTTCCGTACGATTGGTTATTTTCAAGTCCACGTAGAACCAGCAAGACAACTTGATCTATTATTACGCTACGAAGCTGAAACAGTCCGCCTTCGCGAACACCAACGTGATCGAAATGAGTGTCTGTAAAAAGGAATGTACCGTTCCTGTAGCAATTACCTATGACGTTCACAATGGTGATGCGTATTTTTACGAACAATGGGTGAGGACGTTTCGTCTAAAATAGTTTGGGTGTGTTACGTGAATTGTTTGACCCGCTTTTGAGTAGCACAGTTTCTGTTGTCAAAACCAGCTGGAAATTTGTATATCGAACCCTCCGTCATCGACTATTTTGTGCCACTGGTTTGTGCGCGCGCACTCGTGCCGTGTCATCGACTCACATGATCAGTTATATGGTGGTGCAATCGTGACGACCTATCGAAGCGTGTATCAGTTTCCGGTCACGTGTGCACTTTTACGTTTACCGTTGCGCGCTTGGTTCACTCGTTCGGGTACACGTGCTATCAAACCACCGTGAGTCCAGACATTCGATTTCGACTGAAACTCACGGACGCCTTTACGCCCATCCTAACTGTCACTATGTAATGGTTCATGAAGGCTACCGGAATGTGCCGCAGATAGGGAGCAAGTGACCCTAACTACTGACCCAAACGACACGTCTGATGACTAGACACTCATGAAAAAACAGAGTAGCTAGCTATCCTATCCACCGCTGACATTTCAGACAATGCGTATGATAACGAATCGATCGTGACTCTTCCAAGTTGACCGATGAGATGCACAGACGAATAAGGAATACATTTATGTGCACACACTTGGTATCAGACAGCTGTTTGCAACTGACTCATCTGTTCATGATTGTCGAACGAAATGTTCAAATAACTGTCAAGTATATCGAGCACAAGAACACCAAATGTGAACTGATGGTATCACCAATGTAGAGTGTACATGCTATACACCGACATACAGCGTCTCCCATCAGGATATTAATGTACAGTGACTTCGGTGGCTGATCTAAATGGGGATACTAGAGCATGAACGTATACGGGCAAAGTCAAACAGTTCAGCAAGACAAAGAAAGATGTTGAGTAAAGAATACAATCCGTTGTTGGGAATGATGTAGGCGACCTACGTATTTGTCAGACTTCAGTCTTTAAACAAACAATTCGGTATCGATCACTTGATGGGGGCTTAATATACAGGCGCAAGATGTTTAGGTTTATGATACCGGTTGTTAATAAAAAGTAACATTTGAGCGGAAAGTGAGTCACTAAAAATGATGCAGCGAACAGTGAAACCGAGTAGTTTTGAGCAACTGAATCGCGATTAACTTTAAGACATCGAGGGAGCAGATGGCAACATACCCCCGCGTTGAGAAGGGAAAGTCGAGGAGAACAGTTGAAATACGAATCCTTCTCCGGTCGGCGCATTCGTTTTAAACTGAAATCCCACGGCGCATATATAAAACTATTTAAAACATACGGCCAGTCGACATAAGTGTGACAGGCCTAAAAGTGTTAGACTAAAGACACGGAGCGATACGTTCATCTCCTTTTGTTAACCAGTCAACTGAAAGTGTGAAGCTGTGACATACTTTACCTGGTATGAACTGATAAGTGCTTTCCTGATAAACAATTTCTTACTGGTAAGAAGGTCAACACATTTGATAATGTACCAGAGACCCAGTTGCGTAAAACCTGAGATTCGACAGGGCTTGAACCAGCGACAGACATAGCATATCTAAACTCGGTATGAACTCCACCATTTGAGCTATGGGTTCAGCCGAAGCCCATGTTTCTCGCAGTTTGACTTCCTCTACAATATGGTACCTAAATTTGTTTCGGGTTTCACCCCTAATGGGTGATTTATGGAGATAAACTTAACCAGATTCAGAGGGGAGGTAAATATGTCAATTTGGCTTAATGAGTGCAGTTTCTGAACATTCGGCTGCAATCCGTTAAACAATGAAAATCAAATCTCGAACTGCTCATTGTTCCACTAGGAGAAATCGTACGACCAAGCCGTCACTAAAAGCGTTGTCTGAATTGCGAGCTGTGGATACGACGGTAAGTGGTCCAGTTCCTTCACGAATTCCCACTCATCAAACACGTTGCCTGCGTCGACAGTCAAAAGTGTGGGTGCTCTGTCTGTTTTGGGCTGTAGTGAGCGGTTGCTTATTAAACCACATGATGTGGTCGTTGCATGTTTCACGTCACAGCACAATTTGGGCAAGAATTACTGGACTCACTGTTTATCTTGTGATCATGGGAATGTCATAGTCATATTCTGCTCAGCTAAATAAACCTGACTAATATCTAGAGATAAACCGTTTAAGGAAATGAATGTATCGTTGCTTCGATATAAGTTTAAAAAAACTTGAATGGCTTATCCGACTGCATGTGTTCAGACTTTATCTAAGCGATTCTACCCAGCCGTTACAGAAGCTGAGAGAGAATAGGAAGAATATATTATGTACAATACTGACCGCTAAGAAACCCATAAATTGTACGGTTTTGCTAGTCAATGCATTAAAAGATTAAATACTGACTGTATTACTCTTTGATCAGGCATTTTCCTACTTCATTCTTACGTCTTTTCAAGACTTAGTAAGCGTCTGCATGCTAGCCACGTTATCTTGTCCGTTGTTGCCAGCTGCCTGACCTCAAAAATATCTGCCCCTCTTTTTATCGAGCTAGGTATTTTGGCAGGGCCAGTTTTACTTGTAACCGCACCTTCATCCACGGACACTCCTTCTACTTGTTCATCGGTTCGGGAGCTAAACGACCTATCAAAATGCCTACCGGACGAGCTAGGAGAAGGTTTGCGATACAGTCCTGGTGAAAATGTGCACTTCATTGGAAAGTTACAGCAGTCTATTTTTTTTCCGAAGCCGGCCGGTCAGTAACGTACACTGACAAACATCACTCTGAGTTCTACGACAGTTTGCAAATATGTCGTGTATTGCCCTTTTTGTTTCCAACGAAATGAGATTATCACACTTATTGACGTAAAAAAAATTGGTAATCACACATTTGTTCTCAAGCCGTTGAGAACGCTATCTAAACTAACAGCTTGCCGAAGTCATTGGCAAGTTTAACGCGTCCAGCTATTCTATTCTGTCCACCTTGTTTCATTTTTTTACGTTTTGAAGATGAAAATCCTCCTAGACCATTCCTTGACTAGTCTGCGGTGACTGATGGCTTAGACCAGTCATTTAGTCAGGCTGACAATAAACTATTGAACCCATTCATCGAAATTCTCGTGCGCAGACCGGAGTGTGTGTTGTACTGATCTGTTACCGTCGTTTTACTCGAGATTTGAACTTGGTGATCAAGTGTCTGTATTACCCGCTATTGTCATTCGGTCCAGTTATTGACATGACCCAGGGCGATAAGTGAATGGCTAACTGACTGTCGCAGACAGGCCTAGTAAACTAGTCAATCAGTTTCGACGGTCATATTCGGCAACTAAACTATTTTTACGATTGTGATGAAAAAGGATAATGGTAATCAAGTCACAACAGTGGATTAGTCGAAAGCAGTAGAATTGAGTGTAGAACAGCGACTAGGGCGGATTGACGTTCATTTTGAATGCGGCAGAATCACCGGCGAAGTCAGTCAGAAATTCATCGCCGGTTTTGCGGTACGTGATCGACTGCGTGAAAATCCATGAAAAAAAAATGATTCAAAAATTTACGATATTAGAAGTTGAATTCCCTGGTACAACGATATTTATCATTTCTTACTTCTCAGGATATCTGATGATGATCAAACCCTTTGTTGAACTGGGCTGTTGGACAGGACCCTCCTTTGACTCGTAAACTCAACAAAATACATAAATATCCCCAGTAACATTTTTTGTGTGACTCAAGTGGTGATTTGTCTGAACTCGCTTTTGTATATCGAAATTAGAAAGTGTAGTCTGTCTATAAAGCACTTCAATTGATGCAATCTCTCTTGTTGTCGTAAACGCTCGAAAAATATGCCGGATTAAACACAGGAGTAAAAAAGAGCGTTCGACAGAACTCGAACATTCTGACTTGAGGTAAACAAGACGGTAAATCACAGTCCCGAAGAATAACGCACATGAACCCGCTGATCGCTCCTAAATCAAGGCAAAAAAACGAGTGCAACAAGTCATTTCGTTCTGACCGAAACCCTATGTATCAGAAAGGAGAACTAACTAGATATAATGAGATGTTAGTTAATAATAATAATAATAATAATAATAATAATAATAATAATAATAATAATAATAATAATATACTGTGCCTGGTGACTTACAGATATCTAATTCTGAAGGTTAAGAACAGTTACCAAAAATAGTAGCTAACATCACCAAGTGACCAATAAGTTTGGCGGATCAAAGCTGGTGGCCAAAAATAATTAAAGCCATCTGGATTGTCGTGGGATTTTCAGTTCGTTCTGAGTGACCAAGCTCGTTTTTACTTGGAAGACGACGTTCCTGGACAGAAAATTGAAGATCTCCAGCATGTTCATTCTGGGCACAGGGCGGATGAGGAATAATTCAATCGGTTAGCGAAAACTCTGGGCCGGTCTTCCACTTAGTGTGTACATAATAAGAAAAAACGAACCAGTATTTTTATAACGCCGCCTAATTGTGACAGTACATCTCGACGTGGGAGATTTTCGTTCTCTTCATATGTAACTTCAGGTTGCATGCACGTAACCGATGAAGACGTCTTAGGCGTACAGAACTCGTCGGCTTAAAGTGGAGCTGGGAAACTGCGCAGCACGTCCGAAAATTTTCGTAACACAAGTAACCATGTCCTCGACATCGGCCCATTCAACGCCATGTGCTGAAAACATTCCGTTAAGCTGCGTCTGGCACCTTCACGAGTGCAAGACAAGTCACGTGCGTGAATTGTTGTCACGTGATTGTTGGTAAACGTGCGCGAAGTGTGAGTGGGTATGACCCTGACCGCAATGCGGACTGCATTTGATTGACCAGACCATCGATCAACTTCGACTGATGCCCATCGGGGCCTACGTACAATCTAGTCATTTCGAAGTCAACTTACCAGGGCATATCACTGAACTAGGTGATGGTTTATTGATCCGTGTGGGTGCGTTAACTGTGAGCTGGGGCGAACCAACCTGACAGTAGCATGGCCAGTCTGATTGGTGCACCACCTGAGGCAGCCTTAAGCATGCTCACACAGTACTGCCCTAACCTACGTAGTGTTGGAATTAGCAAACAACTCGTCACCTGATGTGCTTTGTTGGCAATCGATGCGAAACTATCAATTCAAAAATGCAAGCAAACTTTAGAAACGATTCATCGTTTATTGTTTTGGCCATGATAAATACACTTCTGTATCATTTGATCACACCTCGCTGTTGTAGTGGATACAACCGGACTTGTCTTCGGCTGAAGAGACTGGTGCAAGGTAGCTATTTAGGGAAGTAGTGGAGGGAGTAGGTTTTAATAGGTTAACTAGTGTTTTGGTTGGAATGTACAACAAAAACAGCTCGAACGTGTACAAATAACGACTTCGACTAACAATCAGGCGTGAATTTAGGTCACGTTTTGGAAATCTGAAACCCGTAATGACCAAATGGTAAGTAGGCTCGTCTGCTAACTACACGGTCGCGCGTACGAGCCTTGCCGCAACAGCTCCTCCTGTCGAATATCGGGCAGCCTGATAACATTAAGCCCATGTGCGAACCTGTGTATCACATGATAGCAAACGTCTTGTGGTGTTAACACTGAAAACTAACTCCTTTCGGTTTTCGAAACATGGCAGTAACTATCTCGTGAGTGATCCGCAAATGTCACATGATAATTAGCTAAGAGTATAACATGACTGGCAGAATGAGGAGTCACGAGTGATGAGCAAAGTCCTCATCATTTGTTAGGACTGGGCTGGAAAATGAATTCGGGTCCCTTAAGCAGAAACGTGATTTTGACTGATGGTTTGAAATCTAGCGTAATAGTAATCTGAACTGACGATGCAGCAGAACACTAGCTGTAGGAGGAGGGTTGGTTACTCAGAGTAAATGTGGTTTCAAAGTTATCAAAAGGGAGAATGCTTAGAATCGAGAAGTGACCAATTTTTACACAGCTTCCGTTTAACACTGCAATGTGTCCTGTCCTTCAAGACCCGAAGTCGATCAGTTGTGATCCAATGCAGGTTCTCAAACAGAATTTGATTAAAATCGGATCAACGGTTTTGTACTATAAGACCTCTAACATGAATACCTCCCAGATCAACCAGTTAATCATTTTGAAGACCGGTCCATCGACTGATACGAGAATTCTGCTGTCAACGCATTGTGATGGTTGATAGGTGGTACCCTTATCTTAGTGTGTGTAAAGAAGTAGTAGAGGACTTATCAACTAGTAGTGTTTTGCTGTTACCTATCGTCGTCAATGGGAACAACATGCGTAATAAAAACAGATCCAACATCATTCTTCTGCTCACACCGTTCGATTAAATGGGCAATCTAATTAGACGAATAACTTAGTGTCCACTGATTAGATTATCAAGATATTTAAATCTAAATGTAACTTTCCTAAAAATCCTCAGTCATTTTGAATAAGCTGTAAGCTGATCATTGTCAACCTCATTTCCCCACAAAAGCGTTTGTACACAGACTGCATCTATGCAAAGGATACAAGATGCATGAAGATAGTGTGCACTGCTACTGGTGATATGGAGTAGTGTATTAATCTATATGTAACGATTTGGTGAGTATTCACATACTGCTTTTCTGCCTCTTCTATACCGTGGTGAATGTGTGTCTTCCATGGATAGACCATATAGCGACTCCACTTCACAAAGTTTTGAATGTCTATAAGAGACACAAGGTCGTTGTAGCCCTGCCATCCCACATACTGCTTGTTACTGTGACTGAAAATTTCGGTTCGATAACTCGGCAGTTCAAACTGGTCTTCATGTGTTTTCATGCTTACTGACCTATAAAACACATGTAAACTGGACATCACTCACAAATTGTCGCAGCTGTTGCATTCTCATAGACATCCTTGAGAAAATACACCCCATGCTCGAGTTTCATTCTTGTTAGAGCTCGTCAGTATAAAAACAGACATTGGTTGTAGCCTATTTTTTGCACCGCCTCGACTCAATGCTGAAAACTATCTTTTGCTGTCCTGATTGGAGAGAAACTGAGGTGAACACGACACAACAGGATACAACTACGTGGACCGTAACTTTTGAGCAGCTTCGACAGTTTTTGCTACAAAGACTGATGTCGATCGGCACTTTAAACGGTGTACTCTGGCTCCGTCTACGGAGAACGTTCTTATGCAAACAGAATTTAGGGCAGTACTTAAGGCACCTTTTATAATCATAGTGTAAATATATGTATTTCCGGCTACCTTGTTTGACTTTATTTTCTCAGATAAATCTGAGCGAATCACTGACAATGTATTCTTTTAGAGAAGGCTAAAGTTCTGTCTACTTCACAGTGGTCTGGACTAGCTTATGTGGTCTTTATGATGGCATTTATGACTGCAGTTGACAAGTTAGTTGTGTCTCTACTAGAGACGACGGAAAAAATTCTTCATTACTCAATAAGAGTATTTCGCTGACTACTTAGACGTTATTCTTACTTCATTTCTGATGGGAGACGAATGGATTACTGGACAAGAAAGTCACATCACAAGAAGTAAGCCCAGCAGTTAACCATTTTATGTGACCGACAGGTTTGATTGTGGTAGTGAACGAGTAAGCTGTCACACCATTGGCTAATAAGTTACGCTATGTGGAAGTTGGCTTTCACTGTGGTAATACTAATTTTCGGAAGCCAGTCCACTGATTTGCTAAAACTGACTGTGTAAATCAGAACAGAATCAATCGGTACAACTTCAGTTGCCCCCAACACATGCTTCAGTCAAGGTTGATTCAAACATAATAAGTGGAAGTGAAAAATAATGGATGGAAAAAAAATTCTAGCAAGCAGTTCCTCACAATTATTTAAGACGTCCATGACGAAACAATATCATATGAGTACTTAATGTGGTTTGTCTCTAAGAGAGAAGTCATTTCTCAATTTTTCATCTGAAAGAGACCAATCGGTTGCATATCATAGAGTGCAACATGCATTGTATATAAATGATCGCCGATGGCTAGGATGCTATAGAAGATAGCAGATAATCAGATTCGGTTATCTGTCTGAGTCGCCTATGAAATGAATACAACCATTGAAACAATGCAATGAAAGTCGTCAAGGAACGGTTCCCTCGGGTGCGGCCCTACCCTGGCTGGAAAATCGGTTGTTTGTTTCCAAGATGTAGGTTCGTTGAATTTTTATGTTTGAGTTTGGTCGCAAGGTCTTCCTACATTCAACTTCACTTTCTAAGCATAAGTTCGTCCCTTATGTACTGCAGTCGATAAATCTGGCGGTCTGTGTTTGGAAGCACATATTCAGTCGCTGAACAACGTACGTTTTATTCCGACCTCATAGACCGTTCAACGGTTCACTAGGTTTCGATCATCTTTCATGGTTTTATTACACAACATCAACTTGGGTTTGCTCGTATTCCTTTTGGCTATGCTGCTTAGACGTTTTATCTACCCTCCGTCTTATTGTTGTGTGCAAAAAAACGTAGGTCGACTCTAGTGTTCCAAATTTCAATGAACATTCCTAATATAACGTCCTTCTGAATGTTTCCAATTTGGTGCGCTATCAGCTAAGTTTTTTGACTCCTGCTCCCCAAAGTTTATTTCGAGAACGAGTATTTGAGTCTGATTTAACTCACTCCCGAATGTGTCGATAGCCTGCGCTCGCGGCCCCTAGTGCCCACGTGAAGGGTTGGGTGATCGGACCTACCTGATTATTTCACGTACATGTAGAAATCGATCGCTCACACTGTCGTACTCTGATTGGTCAATGATAGTGTCAGCGTTGTCAGTTGTCAGGTTTACAGATCCAATCGATTAGGCCACATTTTTGGTCATTTTAGGTGATGAAAAATGGTCGTCGTTCTAGTGTTAACCAACCAACCATTGAGTGTCTAGTCAGTCACACTGATGTGCATGGATTTAGCAAATGATACAGTCGAGAGCCTCGATCGAGTTTGACAGTGTATCTAAGCGGTTGTATCGTACAAATGGGTTAAATGAGATGGATATTTCCCGAAATGAGGAGGGTGGCAACTACCTTGTCAATGATAAATAAGCGGTAAGGCAGATCTGAAGATATCAAAAGCACGAAGTTGGCCCATAACTAGTACGGAGGATCAAAGCGTCGAACTAAGGCTACGTATCGCGATCTCAGCTAGGTCAACTGATGATTCTCACGCCCAGGATTCCTCAAACTCATGGTGATGCAGTTCGGAGATCGTAGTTAGAAAACAGGTGACTGTAAACAAACTTTATTTGACAGTTTACTCACCGTGCAACAGACAGACTTCAACGAACAGAATTGAGGAACCTAGGGCGATGAACTCGAGAGAACTTTAGCACAACCAAACTCCATCCCCTGAAGAAGACGTACGTCCACAAGAACTCCCGCCAGCCTTGAGAATTCAAACAGGCGTTGGACAGGTTGGATGCTATTCGTCACAGTAACTATTGGAACACTGTTGTCTTATAAAACGGAAAGGATGGAGAGTTAATATAGGACAACAGGTGAAGTTGCGGTACCTACGCCGGCTCTCCAACTTTGATGTTAGTGAGTTCTAGTAGATGTATATTTAGAAGGTAATGTGAATGAGTAGAATGACATTAGAAAGCTAACTCTCGCTTCGTGAGGATTATAAGATTTTGTAGACGTCGAAGATGATCTCACTACGTGTGAGATGGCAGAAACAAGGGGAGGCTTACACCGAAGTTGAGATGTTTGTGGTGAATAAAGAAATTATCTAAATTGCTTGACGAAAATAAGTGCACTGCTGAAAATAATCTGCAAAGTTAGTCAGGCGGCAAACAGCAGCAGGCCTTGGTACACCAAAAATTCCAATCAACTTTAACGCTACGGCCATCAAAAGTGCTTACCGAAAGTAAAATCCTAAGCCTCGTAAAATTGCAGTCAAACATCAGTACCGGTAGAAAATCACCAGAACGTACTACGAAGGTTAATCGTTTAAAATAATATGATTTTGTTTTCACACTAACTCATAAAGTCCCGTTAGATTGACAAAATGCATAAGCACGTTAATGTAATGTGAGGAGTGACCTTCAAAGTGTCTGCGAACGACAGTGGCGGTAAAATGGGTTTTAGGGATTAAAAAAGACGTCTTGCAAAGTCGTTTTCCAGTATTACTTACAAGGTTTCTACCCGCCAACAATGCTACTTTGCGCCCGTTAACGTATTTGGGAGCGTATGACTGGCCGCCGGCAAACAGCAAACAGGCTGCCCCCTTTGACAAAACACTGCTCACCCAGTCCGGTCCGTAAAACCGTTAGTCGCCAAACTGCTAGCCCGTCTGTCAGCTAATTTAGAGGTCAAGTCAGTCTATTTTGATTAATCCAGGTAGCCTGGTTTAAGAAACAAAACAGCCATGCATGGTGCCCCCCAATGACTCTGAGCTTCACCAACACTCCTACTAGAACAGTATGATTGCTCCGATGGCTTAATTCCCAAATAGGAGTCAGCAACATGCAGCCGGGCCAAGCAAACAACTCGTCCATCGGGAGAAGTAACGGAATGTCGGATGTATCCACACGGTATGGACGCGTGCACTTCGGCCACTCGGGGCGTGACCCATTGTGGGCGCAGCATGTGCTCGCTCGTACTCATGGCTTGTCATTTTTCGAAGCATATTTACGGACATGTAGAATCATCATGAAGCCTCCCAGCTGAAGCATACTGAAACAATGACGCGCAACCTGAGAATTCGGAAGTTGGCTATCAACAATTCTGTCAGGGAACCGGCAGAAAATTCAATAAAATAATTCACCTACAATCTCACGTTAAGTCTGACATTCTATGTATCGTTCAGAAAATACGAGGACATTTCCCTTGCAGACTTTGATAAACAGGATAACGCTTGAAAACCGTTTTGAACGGTAAGGACAGTAAAGTTGTCCGTTTCGTCCTACACAAGTTCACTCGGGACTTATAGGTTGACGAAAGTGAGCAATGCTGATCAACGTTTTTGGTGAGCAGTCCTCCCTGTTCGATACCTTTATAACCGCAAAAGATGTTAGACCTGAGAAGTTGTTTGTTTCTGCACATCCATTGCAAGGTATGTGAAGATGCACAACCACGAACGCAAACACTATTTTTCGCGCTGACGTGTATTCACATCTTTGACGACAGCGTAAAGACAATTTATTTGATAAAAATTTCTCCCATAGTGCATAAACACGTTTCCAATAGTCGCTTTTAGCTCCCGGTCTTCCTGACGTGGAGACCTGCCCTTTAATATGCGCGGGATCTAGTCGTACTATAATACTTACAGAAGAACCTGCGTGTTATACAACAACACCAGTCCTTCAACATGGTGAATTTAGTCTTCGATGACTTCATAACCTAAGTACAAGGGTTTCATACTCCGCATCTTGATTGTCGATACCTTCAAATGCTTAATCCTCGCCTGTGCACCTCAGTCACCTCAGAATGTACACGCCCAGATGCACATTCTAGGCAGGGCAGAGCAACATCAAGAACCGAATCTCAAGGCTGTTAAAGCGGACGTCAGTGGCTAGTCAGTTTTACCCATGTTGCAACCACAACAGAGCAGTCACTGCCGGACAAATATCCTTGTTGTATGTGTGCGGTTGCTGTATCGACTTTTCAGGTTCAGTCATGTGAAAATCCGATCCAACCCTATCCCTCCAAGTGTTTACCCCTGTATATTCTACCTCTCCTGTTTCTGACCGTTATTGGACCTTGACCTCAGATGTCTTCGTTTTGTCGCGTCATTTTGACAGTTGCGTGGAGCTCGGCTCGTCCCCATTGTTTTGAACCTGTTGACTGCTCAGAAGAACTCTGTTGGGTATGAATGTCATATTATGTGATTATAGTTCATCTTTAGCCTGTTCGACACCAAGATTGTAATTCATTTCTCGGAAACGATCTGTCGATCGAAACTGTTGAGGTTGTCTACTTATTCACTTTGATAATTTGTTCAGTAGTACCGTGGCATTGTGATCCAATCTTGTTTTGACTTATTTGGGATCGTTGGTTTATCGCTACGCGTTGCTCAACGTCTTCGTGGAAGATCGTACAGCTGCCCTGACCAGTTTAAACGAAAACACACTAATCGTGACCAGGGCGGTCACATAAAACCCAAGGCAGTTTTCTGATACTTCGGCAGATGGCACTAATCCTGGCATTGTTTCATCACGAAAATTATTTGCAGCAAGTGCGATCAAAAGAAACATAAGGGAGGTTGCTACCTCTCACAATAACAACAATACAACAGTCATCTTTGTAGTCAACAGAATACAAAGCAATATAAGCCCGGCGCAATCACCGTCATGTGCGAAGTTGATGTCAGCACAAGATTCAAACATGTAGTGACAGACATCAGTGGTGTCTGCAAAAGAATTCCACTGGACATTGTGTCAGAAGTCAGACTAAGTTCTGATTACCCCTGGAGATTGATCAGAACTCCAAACTAACAACGATAGGATACGACCAGAAATAATTCCTGTGTCGTTGTGAAATGATATGGGTTGGCTGATCGCACAGTCCGTTTTGACATCGTTCATACAAAAGTTGTTTGCTGTCTCACCGGAGTCTCTGAACTGGATTTTCTCAAACTGGACAAGAATAAAACTTTATAATTCCCGGACAAATCAATCAACATTACCTGCAACCTGACACAACTTTAAGCGCAGTCGACCGTGGGAGTCTCCTAGCAGTATATTTGTAACTGGTCAGCCAGCTAAAGGCCAAGAATGTGTCAAACACTGCAAACACTATTGGGTGCTATACGAAGATGAAATTCAACCCTGCCTCACGTCGAAATCCGAAGGCAGAATTTCGTTTCAGGCGTCCAGTGCCTAATATTGCCTCCGGTTGTCACTCGCGAACTGAACCTGTTCCACGAGACCACCATCGTTCAACCAGTAAACCACACAATTTGGACGACACCGGCTATGATGATGAGAAATGTCAGTGGAGTTTCATGTATGGGACAAGGTGACTACCTGGAAATGTAGTAGCATCTGTACCCTTGCAGGAAGATCTGTTCGCAAGGTCGAACGGTGGCAGTTGTTTGATAAACCTTGACCTAGCAGAAGCACATCTTCACATAGTCGTTGCAGAAAACTTCAAGAAACCCTTCGCTATCAATACACATAACGACTTCCCAGTACAAGCGGTGGTCTTGGGTAAAGCCGGTGTTTACAATTTTCTGGTATGCGATATACAGTACTGACAAGTGTTTCAGATTCCGAAAGTTACATCACCGATATCATCATCATAGGTCACAATTCCGACTATTTGATACAAAGACTGGCTGTGGTTCTTGCCCAAAACAAAAAACATGGATTTCACTCGCAGACAGATAGATGTAACTTCTAATGCAAAGTGTCAAATACTTTGGGTTCATATATGACAAAGACGGCTGAAGACCAGACTCGACGAACATGAAGAAATATTTCAGCTGATACGTCTTTTGTCATACCTTTTTATTCTACCTTCTTTTTCTCGAATTAGTAGACCATACAGTTCATTTCTACTTATGCTTTATGACTGCAGGAGTCTAGACAATCGACTTTCACAAAATGCCTTATCACAATCGCATTGTGAATGTCAACATGCCTTCAATGGAGTTGAATCGATGATGATTTCCGATCTGCAGTTCGCTCACTTCGACCCGTAGCTGGAAATGGTGGTCGCTGCTGCTATCCTAGGGGACCCCAAGGGACTCCATGTCATACACGTCACTAGGTCGTTCACTCTGAAGAGGAAAGCCACTACCAACTAGAAGAAGGTCTGTCAGTCATCTGCAAAGACGTTCTACAAGGCTTTCAATGGGCCAGGTTTCACCTTGTAAATCAAGTCCAAAACATCTGTCCCGAGTTGTAAAACGAAGAACTGCACTACAGTGTACGTAGTCAACCGTTTACAAGGTTGAGCAGCAATACCCTGGAAGAAAAAGTCATGCTCAACTGTTAATCGACGGACAGCTTAAGTCAACAAGACACCTTATTCCGGCTGATCGGTTTCCAGGTGTTAAAGCCAGAAAATACAGCTATCGTTGCTATCAATGTCGAACTAAAAAGCAACCGCGCGTTCTTTCGGATGCCATCCGCGCACTACCAATCACAGATGAAATATTCCAAAAGGCAATGAAGCGCTACACAAAGCACTAGAAAGTACATGCGAAATGCTTCCGGGACAAAATGGATGGCGAAGTACGGTTTTTATCGTTGTTCTATTACCAAGTATAATTTTTGCTCGTGAACTCTTGTGTCATCTTTACAGACTGAGTGGCAATTATATAAGAACTTTGCACACGTAGAAAGACAATTTCTTTCTGGACACTCGGAGATCAAACAGATGAAAGCATTGGCTCCAGACGGATGACGTATTCGAACAGCACTATTATTCCAGATCACCAATCGAATGTGCTTAACAGTCTCGGCCAGTGATGCAGCGACTATGAAGCGTTTTACAGTCGGATCTTCCCAGAACCGTCAACGAAATGACCAATCTGACTGTTGTATCACTGATAGATGATGTCATGAGCCAGTAGAGTGCAGAGGTGGCTTATTCAGCGAGTTGACACAGGTGGCATATGTTACAACACAAAAAACACGTTTCCCCATAAGAATAATCCCAGAAAGATGCAGTTGCAGTGTCAAGTTCATGTATGGATAAACCAATGTATCTTGTATATTCTCCCTATAACTTCGACACCTCAATACACGATTCCGTTTGACCGCCCACGAGAAGCATAGTTCGATCGTTTACCTTCATCGCGGTGGTTTTGCGGAATTGTAGGCTTCGGCTGGATTCGAACCAATGACAGAAACAGCATGCTCAAACGCACCAAGCACCATACCTGGTAAGTCAGGAAGCCACACCGGAAACCTAGAAATTTCAGACTTGAATTCAGTCACCACCTGTCCCACTGTCTCGTATGGAATCTACTGAATGATCCAAATGGCTGACTACTCCGGTGAGATTTCTCAAGCAGCTCACAGCGGAATTCACCGACGCCACTGCTGAGCATTAAAAATGTATCACTAATGAGTAAAATCGCAGACTTTTTAATTTAGAGACCCAATTGTGGTAGAAATGGGCTTAGGTGAGGCTCAGACCAGCAACAAGACTAGCAAGCCAAAACGCGACTCAAACTGAGCTACGGAGCCAGAAGTTCTACATTTGGACTGGGCCGCTCACTCGTCCGAGTATGCCACATGGAACTCAAAAAGCAATCCAAGAGAATGTCTTCCCCGTCAGGAAGTTTTTTAGTCAGTTTCCGCTTATATCAGCCAACACAGCTAATGAACGATGAACTTTTAACTTGAGTAGATGTGTAGCTCAGCTGACGCGTTTGGACGTCCTGCATCTGACTGCTGTCGACGCATCCACCAATTGGCCCATCCTAAAGCGGAGTCCACAACTACTCGTCTACATAAGTTAATTGGCCGATTCGGAATGCCGAAGATTTTGGTGACAGAAAACGGGATGCGAGTTGCCTCGATCTTAGTTACCGCTTCTTTTCGTGGACGTATTCGAATATGCCTTTCTGAACATCATCGCAGCATTACTGACAGGATACTGGGCAACACCCAAGCTGGACACTTTCAGTCCCTCTTAATTTCTTTAAAAAGGGCGGCGGATTGTAATTTTTTAACAAGATAACGCCTCAATTCATGCGTCGTCTATCAGGAGGGTACTAGTATTTCCCCGAGAGACACATGGCTACTGCATCTACTAGAAAGTCAGTACCATCCCTCGTTATAACTTAGCTGGTTCACGTCTTTGTGACGATGCGGATAGAGCAGATGCGCAATGGGCCATCAGCCTGTGATAATTAGAAATGAACTATATAGAATAACGATCAAACGTATAAGAATCGCAAAACACAATTAGGCACAATAACACAGAACGTATATTGTTGAATCGTACGTATCAATTGTACAGGATATTGGAATAGTAAAACAATTGCATAACAGGAGACAAAGCATGTCAGTCATGTTCATCACATCCGCCACACCTTGAATGAGCGTGCGGATATCTGTGCTGTGGATTCCCAACGTTCAGATCTTCTGGCTATCGATTCTTCAAGTGTTTCGTGTACTTCAGAAATAGCCTGTACTTCAGTAATGTCGTTTTCTTCAATGCAACAGGATTATCTATAAAGGATTCATTAGAATTCGAAGCAACAGAGTTTCTGTTAACAGACTGACCTCTAGAATTGAACTCAACCTGGTCAACATGTCTTCGATGGCAGGAAAGGTCTTCCAAGTCAAGAATATTAACCATGCGATTTCCGTGAGAAGAAGAACTATTCCATTAGCAGGACGTAAATCGTTGCCTTCGAAAAATGTAACATCAGCTGTTTTTGCACAGTCAAGACTTGTACGCAGAGAACGAGATTTGAAAAGGATCGTGGGACTCTTTCCAGTTACCGAATGTGATGCATTTCTGTACTGCATGAGAAAATTATCGATTCCTCGATCAAGTTCCACAAATGAGTTTGGTGTTAAAGAAGCAATGGCAGACTTCAGTGTGCGTACAAAATTTTCTGCAAGTCCATTGGACTGTGGATGTCGCGGAGCAGTAAACAAATGCCGACATCCAAGTCCTTTAATCCATTCCTCCAAAGACTTGGCAGTGAAGTGAGTACCATTGTCGGTGACCAAAGCAGCAGGTACACCCTCGCGACAGAATAATTTTCTCAAAGCATGTTGTGTAAAGTCTGCACTCGGTGATGAAGTGAGAAAACTTCAGGCCATCTAGAGTAAGCATCAATAATCACTAGGGCATAGTATTTCCCCAGAAAAGGACCACAGTAATCAGCATGAACTCTGAAATGTTTCAAACGTAACAGGCCATGGAAGCCATCGTGATTGTTTCGTATGAATCTTGTGTATACATTTGGTACAATTTTTGGCAGTGTGTTTAATATCTGATTCTAATTCCGGCCACCAACAAGATAAGCGTGCAAGCGACTTCATCTTATCAACTCCTAAATGTCCGGAATGCAAGTCCGCAAGGATATCAGATCTTAGAGTCGGTGGAATTACAACACGATCATCAAAACACAGTAATCCATCCGGAGTAATAGACAAACTTTCACGGCGACAGTAAAATGCAGGAAATCTACGCCGCTCCTGTTGTGTCCAGCCACGTCTTAAGGCAGAGATAACAGGACCAAAGAATTTACGAGTATCGCACACAAGTGCATCCCTTTTTACTGGCAGTGGTTGAACTAGTAAACAGTCAGCTTCGTTAGAGTTTGAGTCCGGTGACGGAATTCTGGATAAGTAATCAACATGGGAATAGTTTTTGCACTACGATGAATAATTGTGTAATTGTAGGAACTAAGAGCAATGCTCCAGCATTGCACTATGACAGCAAAAGAAGACAAAATATGTCAGTCATGTTCATCACACAGTCACATAGAAGTTGGTCACACGGTAATTAGTTAAGGCCAAGACAATTGTCAATGCGATTCGATAGTTGCAATGTGTATCAAATGGCGGTGGATATTTTGTTCTCAAAGCACATGCCGCTAAGATGATAAGCAAACTTTTCGCCATCACATCCACCTGAAGGCAACCAAAACTTACGGTTGCCTTATAACTTTACGGCAAGCTATTTTTTTTTACGGTTTCACGCAACCTTAATTATTCTTAAAGGATATTAAGATAAACCCAACTGTAATCTTTATACGTTGAAAAATGACTGTAGTTAGCACTGCAAGTTAAAAAAATATTATTAAACGATGACCTGACCGTTTAAGTATGCTGTTGAATGCCGTAATTACTTCGTCACCTGATAAGGTCGCAACCATATTGACGAGGTGAAGAATTAACAGGAATCCGTTTGTTTCCTAGCTTTACTTGAAGGGATAATAATTTACGCAGGATCACGTGCTGATCACGGGTTACCAGATTAATTGCAATTAGCTAATGAATACGCCGTAAGTGTTAATAACATTAACGTTTTGTTCACCTGTGCTGGGAACTAAAGATTTCGGTTATCAAAGCTAAGATTCAATGCTCCAAATGTAGAATTTTGTCTTCATTAGCAGGCATTACATTGCGACGATTGTCTGGAAACGCACAGTTAAAGAAATGAATCGTTTTTGGAGCTCAACTCATCACAGTGATATGAATCGAAACCAGTCGTACTGCGTAAATTTTCCTAATGGAAGTTGATCACAATTCATTTGCTTGACTACTTGTATTCATACACGGTTGTCGGCATTCATTTTCGGATTAGTCTGACACAATAACCGAAGCGAATGAGTCCTCGTGCGCAACTATTATTACAAGTGGCTTGAACTGCACCACGTGCGGTTTCATGCACACACATCTCGTATCCAATATAAACCGCGAGGCATGTAAGTGGAGACTTTCGTGGTCTAGCCGGCTAATGCTGGTTAGCCAGATGAACAATGGAACCTTCAAACGTCGGGGAAAAAATGGACTAGAGTTGTAGAATCAAAGCTAGTAAGCTAGCTTATGAAAGCACGAATCAAGAAGTTACTCATAAGAGTCTATGCTAGTACGTAGTAAATTGGATTAGGAAAACAATTAAATCTGAATTTGGACAAAGAACCCATAAAAACCTTCAGCAATAAATCGAGAGAAGATGTAAGAGGCCATTATGACCCAGGTTTCTGAATAGGAGAGCCGGTCACTTGCCGAACTATGGGGTTGGTTAGCTGATACTAACGGAAAAATAGATGTAACACATACGGTCGCTGACGATGTGCTGTGAGTACGCTGATGACCTAACACTCCGCGATGGTCAACAAATTTGCGGCCGTACTTGTCACATAGCCGTATAGTTATGTCACCAAAACCTACGGCACATTACGTTCCTTTCTGTACCGATCTCTTGAATTCACGACCGGTTAACTACAACTGATTCAACCCTTTGACAACCGTCTTGATCGTATTCCCTCAGAAGTTCCGGTTCAAGGCTAAGCACCCCTCAGAATCTAAAAGCGATATTACACCGTGAAAGCTAATATCCTGATATCGCAGCTTCTGATCATCAGGACTTCGCTTAACGGCTTTGGGCTGCTGGTAGAGCAGATGCTTTAGAATCGGTTTTCCGCTTATCTAACAGACGTGTCCCATCGAACAAAGTTGATTGGGTATCAGCAGGACTTCACCCTGTCCGTGCCTGTTCGTCAGAGTACCTCATGGTTCGAAATCATGTCCGACAACCGAATACCTAAGGTGAGCCTTAGACATTGCATATGGAAACGGTTCAAATAACGTGCATTCCGTTGACACTATGTCCAAGTTTCATTGTTGTACGGCAGCGTAGACAGCACGACTGAGAGGTAAACAAGCAACTTGGTTTTCTTTTTCAACATGTGGTTCATCCAGATACGTCTTTTAGTACGTCCGAAAGCAGCGCCAGCTTCTGCCCCACCAGCTCACAACACGTGACCGAACAGATATATTAAAATGTTGCTACCCAAGCAGTAGAAGTCCGTGCAGCTATCCACAACGTCCCCACTGATGCGGTTTCTAAGTGTGGGAAGGCAATATATCCATCAGAAGGCCTAAAGGAAGTATATAGCTTACTTGCGTTCATGTCTAATCCAAAGTTGAATGCTACGGTCGTGAAGGCAAAGGCCAGTCGTTGAAGTTCCTCCCCACTGTGTGTAAGTAGTGGATCGTTATCTGAAAACATCAGCATGCGCATTTCCGAATTATATAATCGGCTTGGGGCATCGAAATGTCGGATATTCAGCGATCGGCCATTCGCGCGGTATTCCGCTTAAACATAAACTATACAGGGTTGTGGGTACTACAAAACCACGTTTCAGGCTAGTGACAACTTCGAAATCATTAGAGACCGATCTTCACGAGTTCAACTTCGCCTTCGTATCTGCACGTAACATCTCGATTAAAATGACAAATTTACCTGGACATCCACATTTACCAAACATCGTCCCCAATGCTTCACGGCTCACAAAGTTAAAGACCTCGATGAAATTCATGAAGGGAGCATACAATGGTTGATCGCGTCCACGATACTTCTTCTGAATCTACCTAGCAGCGAACACCATGTTGATTGTACTGCGACTCGCCCGAAATCCACACTGCTCCTAGAGAACATTGGCCTTCGTAACTTCTGTATTGAGTCGGTGATATGTCTACCGCCTAACAGGATGATATCAGACCAATAAAACTACTTATTGTAACAACAACAACATGAGCAAGTTCAGAGCAGTCAATCCAACGTAAGACAGTACGCACGGTGGGAATAAAAGACGTTTGTACGATTAGTTCCCATATAATGGCCAATCAGTTATCGATTGATCGATAGACACGCACGCGACGCGTGTGGAACAGTCTGACGCATCACTAGGATGTACTAGTCGGTTTAACAGGATTCGGGCATGCTCCCTTGCAGTGCAGTTTACTAGGCCGGTGCCCCGATAACTGTCGGTGCCTTTGCTAGCTCCCTTTACTTTAAAACAAATGTACAATCAGAGCACCCTTGAACTCTCACGGGATTGGTTCCAGCTCCCAGATGGAGTAAACTAAACATAATGGAACATGTTTTAAAAATGATCAACCATACTCCAAAAGTTCACCAATATTTAACCACAGCTTTACGTTTCGCAGTTGTTCAATAACTCTCCACACTTCTCTAAAATCCGGGTGACAGCAAATGTTTATTCCATGTCATGTTGCGGCAGGCCATTCGCGGTCAGCGAATCAATGGTAACCAACCGATTTCAGTAGCTGCACCTAACCTTCCATGATGTTCTTCGGTATAGTGTATGAAACCCAAGAACCCTTGTCATTCAGTGCATCAGCAGACAGTACGCACGGACCAAAATCGACTTAAGCGAATCATAGTTCTCTTCGTGTTGTCGGTAGTTAGCGTAGTCCTGCAGCAGTTCATTTCGCTTTTTCCGCCGGTCCCTAATTCCGCAAAGCCATTCGGCTAGTTGACGGTGAACACTCCGGAACGTGGCTACTTTGGATTCATTATCCGAGTCCATTGTATAAACCGCAAATCCGTCATTCTTCCTTCATATCAAGTTCGAGGTAACTGCATCGCTGTCGACAAACCGGCCCCTGCATTTCTGGAGCTAACTATCGATCGGTTCGACTGCCACTGCCATGTTCTGTTCCTTGAGGTATTACCACCTGTAGTCAAAGGTAGTAGATACGGGAGCGTCTTTATGACCAACGGCAACTGCACGATGAAACACCATCATCCTCTTTGAATTTTACAATCGCTTAACATTTAGCTTCCTACCACTCTCCGACTGATCGACAATAAACCGGCTAGTAAATATCAATGTACAATTTCTCTCTGACCAGCCTGTAACCCATGCTACATTCGGCCTTGAGCATCACTCGCGTGATACGTACTTCGAGAATGTCGAGCACGATCATGCGCCACCCAGAGTATTCGTGAACTTCAAGATTACAAACAACGGTTTTCGGTACTTCTCAACAAGCATATGCAATTGCAAGGGATTCAATAACATTATCTATAGAATTGGAATATCTTTACACGTAATGGTAATAATCACGGTACATGTCTAACCGGGTAATGGCGTGTTTGTTTGTGTTTGCATGAAGCACGTGACCGGCATGTGCTAACATGCTAATCGAGGTAATAGGTAAACAGGATTCTGATAATTTACACGCAGTTGACCACGAGAGGTGCAGGGTCTGTAAGAATTTCTTTTGGACACACAACTGGGGGTTGTAAAGTCTGATTACGATCGCCTCTGCTGTCGATAATAATCTCGCCCTGAAAGCTCGGGAATGAATGTAGAACACTGTAAACAATTTTGAAGGCTATATCGATCGTGATTTAATGGCTCGTGTAGATCAGTTGCGATTCACTAGTACTCGAGATGGTTTTTTCACACAAGTACGGATCCAGTTCGGAAGATGGTCACGGATCCTGTCTTACAGTCACCGTGTGGCTTTCCCAACATACCCTGTTTGACAAGAAAAAGGTAAGAAAATTATTACAGACTAACGAAGAAAACTTTGTCAAACTATTTTTAAGATTTGAAATCCATACCGGTGGATTCTTAAAGAATGTGATCATCTTTGTGACAAGGTGGATCTTAGTCCATGTATTTGTCAACCTCAAATTGATCAGTTCGTCAGCTCCATCGCAAGTAGGTGTTAAACTTATAAAAATCGACTTTTTTGTTGCTGTTTACAACACCGGTTGAGCATCTTCTATTGTCATATTCTTTTCTAGAAATCTATCTTGGTATCCATTTTGACCAATTATCTCTCGGAGCTGCAATTCGTTGTCTACGTTATCTGGCATGCATATCTTTCTTGCTCTGTCGGTAAGACAGCAAAGCACATTTTGCTTTTGCTTCGGTAAAACAACACTCAGGAAATGAGTGTACTGTACTATCCACGTCTTTTTTCTTTTGGAGAGATCCGTCCACTTTGTAGTGCATTACCACCTCAAGAAATGGTACCATATCTTCATTCTCTTTTTGCTAAGCAAATTGTAGGTTCGGGTGTGCACGACTGAATATCAGTAGTAAATTGTTGCCGAACCATGGAAGCCACTGAAGAAATCGTTGAAAAAAACGACCTGCTTATTCTAGGGGTAAACACTTTCCCACTGTTTTAGTTTTACTGGAGACGTAGTTTTAGACGTGTGTTTTCAGCAATGATAAGGAATCGGTTTAATAATGTACTGCTATTAAGGCTGAAACTGAAAGACCGGTTATTAGTTCACGACCAGGATATATGCATTCGTTTCCTGGCTACTGTTGTGTCACGGAATGCGTTGACCGAACTACTAGGGACGCTGTCTGACAATGACGGATATATTCCTGTCAAAGCCCAAATTAGAACTTTGATCCACGTTTTTATGCGACAGTCATGTTGATCACCCAGCCGCTTACCTTACCTTAGATAAGGCTGAGTCGTCATACTAAGCTCCCAGTCATATTCGTTCGTGACTAATATTCAGGTTACCAGGTCACTGCTGAAAATAAACATCGATCGGATGAAAAACGGACAGCTTATCTAGTCACCAGTTCAAATCGTGGACTTAAAGGTGTGATCAGCTCAAACTTCAATCAAGCACGTTCACCGGACAGGTATTCAGATTGAAGTGACTGTCATTTAGGCCTAACATCGATTTACAACCACTCATTGGTAAACCATAGAAGTGAGCATGGTTGGGCTCAAACGACGAAGCAAAATTGAAACAGACGAATGTTAAACACTGGTACACATCTACGTGGGCTTGCCAGTAGCACAGTGCTTAGTGGCAGGGGCTGTTTTATTTTAATGTGTCCAGAGCAGGCGACATAGAAATCATGATCAACTGCTGAGCATTAATCGATACTGTCTGAACGAAATCTGAAGCAGATTACACGATAGTCTGAGGCCGACGAATAATTGTTTTCTAACATATAAAAAGTTAAACACGGCAAATCGCCGTGGCCTCGATAAACTTTACTAACCGTAACCAATCGTGATGTACTATGTTTGTAAAGGTTACAGTTAAATTCGCTTTGTGATATGTGTTTCGAATGCTTCAAGTAACCGACGAAGCTGGTTCCCTAGAACTAAGTGTTATTGCTGCCCTGGGATATGGGATTCATTTTGGAGAACATCTCAATAAATAAATGGATTCATTTATCACCTATATAACATTAGTTGCTATACCATATTATATTATTAATATATTATTATTTGTTTATAGTTGGTTATTTATTACTACTGCGTGCTGCAACCAAGTGAATCGATTATGACGGATCACTATTATTATCATGCAACTGATTTTGTGCTGCAAAATATAATAAGAAAATAGCTAATATTGACTAATTCTGGGACAACCATCAGTTCATCAGTAGGAACATTTGTAACTAATGTTGCTAGCTTTAACACTCTCGTATCCTTGATCAGAAGACCTT
>LOND01001441.1:0-10537 GCA_014220965.1 Paragonimus kellicotti | reverse complement strand
TAATTTCAAGTGGAACATCATCACTGTTATCGAGACGATCGGGCAACCTGATCATTACTCACAAGCGAAAGTGGTTGAGCGTTCACATATGATAATTCGGTCGTGCCTAATGTGAGGTCAATGGCGCAGTGGTAAACACGGTTGCCTCATGAAAGCGTGGCCGGAGTTCTAGTCCCGGCAGTGGCAAGGATATGCACTACTGACGAGCTCTAATGAGAGCGAAACTCGAGTCTAGTGCTTCTGCATTTCGAAAGGGGCCGACTGGAAAGTCTATGGGAATGCGACAGCTGCGATCAATTGTGGGTGATGTTCAACTTGAAATCAACCAAACCCCCGACTGCACATCAGTAACTCACAGTTTGCCAACTCCATTGTAGTCAACGTCACGTGCACGCGCACAACCACATGCACGCAAACACACAACACACAAACCATCATCCATTCTCGGACATTTTTGCCTGCGACAACGTATTAACACACCCATGTGCGTCTGATGGAGCTGGACAAGACAACGATACGTCCAACACTGTGAACAGCAACTGTCTGGGTCTCTCGTCGCGGCCGAAGGTGAACAAAAACAAGCTGCTATGCTCAGTGGACTTACCCATAATGTGTGTTTTCTCTGGCTGAGTTAGATCACTACGTCGACATCTATAGGATTCCACCCAACGCTCCACTAACACACTCACGGATTACATCTCTGTATTTTGTCCGAACCCTTGCTGTAAGTGCACTTGTTATATTTGTTCGTTATTTACATTACACTTTTGTTGCATATCCTGATATTATTTAGATGTTTGGTTTTACCGACACTATTTACAACGTATTGTAATTAGCAAGCCAGCTTCTAAAGACTGGAAATAGTCACGTGTATCGCATAACAAGTTTACATCTTTTCTAGTCTAAAATATTCCGACGCCATTTTCACGTATTCTGAGGTCAGTTCGCGGTGTCTCAAGAGGTATCTCTGGGTTTGCTCCAAATACCGTGATGGCGACCGGGTCCGCACAGCTTAAGTGCACACGAGTAGGCTGACAGACACAGGGATTGGTTGGCTTGTACGGCGTGAGAGGACACAGATCTGACGAGTGCAGGAGGTAAGCGAGACTAGCTCGACTGATGAAAAAGCAGTCTAGCCACTCCGTACGTGCACTCGCTCCTTAGGTCATATACGATGAGCACTGAACACGTATGTGCGCCGCACGACATACAGACAAGTCTGACGAATGATGGGTACACCGGCGATCCACATACATGAAATTTAGCAAAGCTCAAACGTTGATCTCGCCGCAACATTTTCCTGGCTCGCTGTATAGAAACCTGGAGAAGCCAAGCTGTCGCTCAGCTCTGCATGTTTGGCTCATCTGATCGTGCACTGTTGCACGCTTCCGTTTGTCGTAAACGTACAGTATCTTGGCATGTGAAAGGAAAAAATCTTAGGGCCTAGAAGATTTTACAATTAACTCGAAATTCATTGGGCAAATCCACCGTGAGAGAAAACTCGTGAAATTGGCAAGCCGTTTGAGCGCAATTGATCTCAGCCGCTTTCGCGAGCCACGAGCAGCCAATGAAAACAATCTCCATTCTCTTAATTGCATGTACATTCTGAAACGAACAGAGAGAACAAGGAAGGAAGAGTATAGTAGGACACAATTAAATCGTCACAGTGACTATCATAGGGATCTCCTGAAACAATAAAATTGGAGCAGTGAGAGTGACAACAAACAAGCTGAACGGATTACAGTCTTGTACTCTTTTGGGGAGCACGAAATATCACACCAAGCCTGTTATGTCTGCACTACGCACTGAAGTGAGAACTGAAGGGATGCAGGAGGAACCTTGTGTATCCTGGCTGAGCCAGCATGAAAGTGAATTACATGTAACAATGACTAGAGTTTACAGCGAACGGATCGATGAGAAAAGGACAAAGCATGTCTGGGCACGCTAGCCAGAGTGCGCACGTGACCTTTGCAACCGGCAGGTGTGAAGCGGGAAGTTCACGTGAGTGAGCGATTGTGTGCGTTTGTGTGTGTGTGTGTGGTGTGTGCTGTGTGTGTGCATGCGCATGCGCATGCAGTAGCGTAAAATAGATGGACCGCACAAAGCCGCCCGTCAACAGGCAGACGGAGGAACGTATTAACACACTGAAGCACTCGGGTAGAAATGCGGAAAGGAATATCGGAATGCAATCCGGCAACACAACCTTAACATTGGCAACTGTTGCGCCGCGGACCCATCATTATGTGCAAAAGAGTGTTTGTGTTCGTCACGTTGTGTCGGTTTTAGGTCTGACTTGTTCCGCTACCTCGGCGTGTTGGTCAGGCTTGTGTGCTGTTTTGATCCGACAGGCTATGCTCACTAAGACTTCCGTCCTGGCCGACTCAATCACGTCTGATAGGCCAAAGCGGAGCAGCCGGACATAATGCAGTTTCGCTCGTAGTCGTTGGCGCCAGCGTGTTGTATTTTGTTCGGTTCTTGCCTAGTCTGTTTCTGTGTATGTGTAGAGTTCGTCTCTGTGATAGTCTTATTTTAGTGCATTGACTTTATGAATGTGGGGCTCTCGACCTTGTAGGTAACTTTTGCAGCTTGGTTGTTGTTGATGTCCGATATTGTTCGTTTGTGTGTATGTGTGTGTGCTCGAGGCGCTTGTTTGAATCCACTGCCGCTCATTCGCCACTTTGTGGAACAGGCTTTTAGGTTAAAAGATTTCGCTGAAGGCCTTAGCCGGCCTCCTGTTTAGATTTTAGCGTCCTGGCAGTATCCCAAGTCCACATAAACAATAATGACACAACGTAAGTCAAATCAGGTACCAAATCGACCGTTGCGTAGGATAAACCGTGTCGCTGTATCTGATGTTTCCAGCAGCAGGATAGGTGAAGACATGCTACTGTCAAACCTTCTCTTAATGACTCCTCCAACATGAATTCTAAAGTAAACACCGCTCAGACAAGCCTCAACATCAAAACTTCCAACCTGAAGCACACCCAGGGACGCCAAATGCTCTCTGTTGAGACATGGAATTTACGCATGCTGTTGGATCGATGCAGCACCATAGGAAGGCCAGAACGACGCATCGCACTCATCGTCATGAAGCTGAGCCGCTACGATATAGATTTCGCAGTCCTGAGTGAGATAAGGCTTGTAGACCACAGTAAGTTCCGAGAAGCGTGTGCTGGGTACACCTTCTACTGGATAGGTTACCCGGCCGAGGCGGAGCGCGGTACTCGGAAAAATTGTGTCGGATGTTTTGCAGTGTCGTTGCTTACAATCAGACTCGCTGGCCTCCCTCCCCTTATGGGCGAACCACAAGGCATCAGCCCTCGAACCGGGTCTATGCGCCTGCGACTCGGTCGAGGTGTGTGTCACATTTCTTAGTGTCTTATGATCACCAAACTATGGCTCGTTTACAACGAGTGATCGGCTCTCCGCGCCACGACCCATCCGGCATTGGTGAATGGCCGACTGTTTTGTTCTGAGTGATTTGAACGCCGGAGTTGGGCGCGACTCGGTAGCTTGGCCGGAACTCCTCGGACCCTACGGCGTTGGTTCAGTCAATGAGAACGGTGATCGTCTGCTCCACCTTGTGCTACTCACGAGCTGGCTATCACGAACACCCGATTCCAGCTGGATGCGAGCGACATCACGACGTGGACCCACCCACGAAGTGGTCATCACCATTTGCTTGACTACGTGATTGTGCGGACAGCGCGACATTAGTGAAGTGCGTATCACGCGAGTGATGCGCGGCGCCGAATATAGCACGGATCATAGGCTGGTCGGTATCAAATTGACCCAGCAGAAATATCGTGAATGCAACCAACCGTTGTATGACTTCTTCGTGGACTTCGCCAAGGTCCTTGATTTTGCAAGTCATGAAGCATTATGGACAGTGCTTAATAAGTTCGAGGGTCCAGGTAAGTTCGTCAGTTTACTTAAAACGTTACGTGTGAGCATGAGGGTGAAAGTGCAGCCGTGTATATCGAACTGGGATGATTTTAACATTGTCACTGGCGCGAACCAGGGTTATGTCCTATCCCCAGCCTTAGCTAGTTTATAGTTGGCTGCAGTGCTAACAGCTGCTCTTCAGGACTCGGTGGAGGACGGCGTTAAGGATGAATATGACACGAAAGAACACCTACTGAATGTTCAACATTTCGACGTCACAAGTCATCTATATGTCTCAACGATGCGCATTCTTCTGTACGCAGATGACAGTGCGTTATTTGCGCACACTGCAAAGATACGCTTCAGAGACTGAACACGGTTTTCACGGCTGGGGAGTCCAAATTCGATCTTGGTCTCAACAAAGATAACATGTTCTCCTTCTTTCAGCCTTCTCCGGGCCGAGATGCTGTTCCTGCACCTACACCGGTAATTTGCATCAATGAAGATCGTGTCGGCATCTGCGTAGATTTCTGATATTTGGGTAGCAATTTGTTCACCAATCTGTCCGCGGACCGCGAGTTACGAGCTCGCGTGGCAAAAGCCAGTGCTGCTTTTGGACGTCTTGAAAGACGTGTCTGGAAGAACCACAGCCTGAAGCCGAGCACTAAGCTCTTTGTCTACCGCTCAATGGTGCTGTCTATACTGCTGTACGGCAGTGAAACGTGGACATTGTATCAGCGGAACGTGCGCTATCTGAGCCGCTTTCATTTGCAATGTCTAAGACGCATCTTGGGTATTCGGTGGTCGGACATGGTTCCGAACACTGAGGTACTGCGGCGAGCGGACATGAACGGGATGGAAGCCATGCTGATGCTAAATCAGCTTCGTTGGCTAGGTCAAGTCCGTCGGATTCCAAAACAGCTGCTATACGGACAAGTGAAATCAGGTAAGCAAAATCCTGGTGGTCAAAACGGAAACACCAGGATTAAGGAAGTACGTGTCTGACCTTTGCAGAACCAAAACGAAGTCACGCCGGTAGATAATAATTTTTGAAACTGGCCAACTGGCAATCCGAGAACAACTGTTTCCATCGGTACCGAAGGAATAAAAACAAGTTATAACTCAAGCACATGCACATTCTTTCTCCACTGGCGACGCTTATTGAGCTGGTGGCCGAGGAGATAAGAGCTCTGGATCTTAACACGAAGGGTCGATAGTTATATCCTCCGTTCAGACTATTTCTATCTGAAAGTATAAACAAGTATAAAACCGATAGTGGAGTGTAGGTTTGAGGCTGAGAATCGGGAAGCACTGTGATTGCCATTTCCAGTCCTCGCGGCAGAAGCCGGTGCACACTGGCAATCTGAAATGGACTGTGCTCATCAGCACTAACGAGTTGGAAACAAGATATAAGTAAAATCATTTGAGAAAGTCAATCACGCATAAACTGTGTCTCTTATGACTTATTGGCCAGTGGGATATCAACGCTGGCAGATGGCCCAAAACGCTGCCAGTTCCAGCTAGCGCAATACAATTTAATAGCACAAAGTTTGGCTACGGAGTCACTTATTGAATGGCGACATTTACAGTTGTTGGGCCGCAGCATGACTGTTGATTGTGGGTCAATGGCGCAGTGTAAATTTGTCTCTTTGTTGTTTTTATACCGTTTTGGGGTGGGTTGGGTTGGGGTGGGGTGGGTGGGGTGCTGGTGTTTGGGGCTGTTTGTTGTGTGGGTTGTTTGGTTGTGTGTGGTGGTGGGGGGGGTTGGTGTGTTGGTGTGGTGTTGGTCCTGTGGGTTGGTTGTTGCGGGTGTGGGTGGGTTTACGTTTTCTTCATTAACCTTTTTCTATTTCATTCCTTTCTTAATCAATTATAATTCAACTACTGTCTATCTCTAATCATATTCTAACTCTATGTCAAATTTTTCTTCATTCTTAATTGTCCTACTCAAAGTTCTGCCTTATATCGACAGGTGCGATCAATCGTGGGTGATGTTCAACTTGAAATTAACCAAATCCCTGACTACTCATCAGTAAGCCATTTACTTTGTTCTGCAACGCATTTGTCAACTGTGAACAATCGAGAGTTCGACTGATACAAATTGGAAATGATCCACGGATGATTAAAACCATTAATTCAAGTGGAAATTTCAACAACCAAACGAAGGGTATGGGTTTTCGCGACAAGAATAGATGGTAAAAATGTTAGCTTTGTAATTGTAATGTTAAAAGTGCATATTACATGCAGCAATGTAGTTTATTTAGAACGTAGCCCATTAACAGGAATTCACATCCATTCACAGATGCCGCATCTAACGCCACGAAATAGGCCGGCAATGAGATGACTGGAAATGGATTTTCACTTAACGAGTTGTCAGGGCCGAGCAGCCACAGTACGATTCCCTATCAGTCAGTCATTCCCGTCACTTGTGCACATGTTTTTCGTTTTGAGATTAGGGAGCATGTGAAGCGCGCGTGTGTTTATTTTTGTTTCAGGGTGCTATCGGTAATGGCACTCAACCAGTGACAACCTTGGTTGGATGGGTGTGATGATGGTGTGTTTGGGGTACGATGACAGAGACAGTGTGGATTGCAGTCGAGAGTGATCATTTTGGAGGATAGGACGGAGGAGAGGGAGTTGATCGTACCAGTCACTGGCCATGGGATTTGCATCGGCTGGTTGAGAATGATTTTGTTGATGTTGTTGGTGAAGAGCACGGTTGGTGTGGCGTCGGTGGTTCAGTGGTAGAATGCTCGCCTGCCACGCGGGCGGCCCGGGTTCGATTCCCGGCCGACGCACAACGCTTTTCGCACTCGAGTTAGGTCAAGGCACGCCACTTTTAGGTTCACGGTATTCGTACATGCACGAGGCGTACTGCCGTGCCAGAGTGTATTGAAGCCCAGACAAGTGGCGAGCAATCTGCCACAACCAGCACACGCATTACGAGGCGTGGAAGAACATGCGTTTCCTATTCACCGCAAGCTCCCATTGCCCAAAATAGACATCCGCACGAACCGAACGTCCGGTCTACACTTGGTGCGACGAACTACAACGTGGGCGAGATTAGTGTCGTTTCCCCGCAGATTCCATTGCCTTATATTAGTGCACGGCGCACTAAGTCGTGTTCCCAGGTATGAACTTACCGTTGTAGTGAGATCACCTTCGACGTCCCCAAAATCCTAAACTCCCTGCGACGTGAGAGTTGCCTTACCAGTACCACCGTGCCTGTTTACATTATCTTGTGAATGTAAATTTACTACAAACCACTAACATCAAAGTTAGTGTGTTGGCGTAGGTATCGCAGTCTTAGTCGTGACTCTATAATGAATCCGCGCCAGCTCTGCTACTATAGGCTACATTCACTAGGATAACAATGTTTTAGCTGTCACCGTTGGGAACGCCGCCCAACCAGTCTGACGCTTGTTTGAATTCTGAAGGTCGACTGAAGTTTCCGTCGACATTCGTCCTCTCTGGCGGTTGCCGTGCGGTTGTGCTTGAGGTTCTCTCACGTCCAACTCCCTAGCGCCTTTAACTGTTGCGTTGAAGTCTGCTTGTGAACGGTGAGTAAATCAATAAATAAAGTTTGTTTGCAGATTCACCGTCTTCTCACTACGACTTCCGTTCCGCGTTAACGTAAGGCTGGGAAACCTTGGGCGTACGAACCTAGGAACTAACATCGCGATACCAGACGCGAAATATAAAAAGGCCTTTCAGAGGAGAGACCGAATATTTATTACACGTAATATACATAAGGTCTCTTAGAGTGCTAGAAATGGCACCGACACTGAAATCAGCTAGGGAAGCTAGAGGCCGGCCGTCGACGAGCGAGTAAACCGGAACCATGTGACACACGTGTATGTTCGGTTTCGTGTCACAGTCACATGGCATGCAGACAAACAATCGGGCAGCATACAACATGCGAACTCTCTTAATAGCCTACGTACAATATGCAACTATAAGTTTTGGAACTATTTTACACATCATACAGCAGGTCGCCACATTACCACAAGAACAATTCAGTCGAAAGTAGCAAACAATCATGCGAATACCGTTGCACGAAAGTTTGCTAGGAATCATTGGGAACGCGCTAAATCTGTTCCACACTCACTAAGTGAAACATCTGACACCAAAAATGGCATCTGATTCCTTAAAATGGATGCTGATATGGTGTGGAACTACTCGTCGTCTTCCTCCCGAACGTGTACATCCTTCACCAACAGCAACCCTATCCGCCGACTGACTATGTCAAGAGACTCCGTGAGCACATGGCTGATGTTCGTTTTACACAGACACACAAATATCCGTGTTCAGAACAAAGACCACAGGAGCCGACCGCCTGCTGCAACCTCCACTATGTGCCCCAAGTTAGAATCACGTTAGAATCACTCCTGAGGAAGGCCATCCGAGATGGTTGAAACGTAAAGTATATGTAGCGATTATAACAAATGATATTTTTGATAGTCGCATTCACTTGTACATTTTGATGATTTTGGTTTTCTACCTACTTTTGTTTTAGTCAAGCCATCCTTTTGTAATATCCGTCCCGGGGCTAAAAACACAACTCGCTCCGTGCCTCGCTAGCTTGACGTGTTTCTCTGTACACTCTATTTTCCAGGGTCGATACTAATACACGAGGGTCAACGCGCTGAATCTTTGTTTTCATTGTCGATCGGTTTTCGATAGTGAGTACAGACTGGGTATTATTCTGTTGGACTGGTTCCAACAATTGGTGAGCCCGTCGTGACATGAGCACAACAGTTTACGAGCCCGTAATTTTTCAACGTTCCGCTACAGCCGTCGGTTGCGTGTCGGTTCGATACCAACAATTGATGAGTCCGAAATAAATTTTGAACGCGTCGTTACACTTTGCCGTTTTCGGTGAGTTCGTTCCATATCACTATTTTGCCTTGCGTTTTCGAAACAGTCGTTTTTCTGTTCGTATATGCTTTTGATTAAACTAATTTTATATCGCCGGCTTAGTCATATTTTACTGACACTTTTATTTCTTATACACACGCCTGATTACGATGCTAAGCCTTTTGAATACTCCACATTAGCTGCATCGCTAGTAGTTCCGCCATTCTTCGAAATGGACCTCATCCTATGGTCCATATACTTAGAGATGGAATTTAGCAATAACCGAGTTTCTTTCGACCAGTTACCGAAAGAGGTATCGTGATGCTAGTTCCTAGGTTCGTACGCCCAAGGTTTTCCCCAGCCTTATGTTAACGCGGAACGGAAGTCGTAGTGAGAAGACGGCGAATCTGCAAACAAACTTTATTTATTGATTTACTCACCGTTCACAAGCAGACTTCAACGCAACAGTTAAAGGCGCTAGGGAGTTGGACGTGAGAGAACCTCAAGCACAACCGCACGGCAACCGCCAGAGAGAACGAATGTCGACGGAAACTCCAGTCGACCTTCAGAATTCAAACAAGCGTCAGACTGGTTGGGCGGCGTTCCCAACGGTGACAGCTAAAACATTGTTATCCTAGTGAATGTAGCCTATAGTAGTAGATATGGCGCGGATTCCATTATACAGCCACGATTAAAACTGCGATACCTACTCCAACACACTAACTTTGATGTTAGTGGTTTGTAGTAAATTCACATTCACAAGATAATGTGAACAGGCACGGTGGTACTGGTAAGGCAACTCTCACGTTGCAGGGAGTTTAAGATGTTGGGAACGTAGAGGGTGATCTCACTCCAGAGGTCACGACACAAATCCGAGACGTGTTAGTGGTCCAGCCTACAGAGAATCGCTGTGAAATGCTCAAAGAAGTGATAATTAAGCGAGTCATTCCATTGGAAAAGACTCGTTTGTAGCAGCTTTTAACGAGCTAAAGTGAAGCGTCCCACAAACCTGTACCGGGAAATGCAACAAATGTTAGGCACGTCGCACTTGGGTGTGTCTCTTATTCGCGTACTGTGGATACAGAGTCTACCGGAGACAACGCAGGCAACTGTATTTATTACAAGATCTCAACCTTTAACAGAGGCGGCAGAGATAGCTGAACAGGTAATAGAGCGTTTTCAGCCACTTCTTAATCAGGTTAGCACCACAACACAGGCACCACGTTCGGTGTGAAGTACTGCGTCACATAATGAGGGCGGTGCCTCTACGTCAGCGCCAAACATAGAAGCGCTGTGGGCCGAAGTCGTAGCTTTGCGCCACGATTTTAGCAAAACCCATTTAGGTCGTACCCGCACGCCATCGACCTAAACAGATATCCCAGGCGCACAACGTCGCCGCAGAAAGACGATTACTGTTGTTATCACCGACGTTTTGGCACCCTATTCACCAGGTTCATTAAACCGTGCACTTGCCAGCTGACCAAACATGGAAACTTCAACGCCGGCCCATAATTGGCGACTAACGTCGTCGGCGTCGCACCTTGTCGCATCATCTTGTGAAGCTGTAGAAACAGGAAACACGTTCCTGGCTGATACCGGGGCGCAGGTTAGTGTACTTCCGTCTACCAAAGACGGGGTGCCAAACCCCTGCAGCTCACAACTAGTGTGCGTATGTGCACGCCTTAGAATTACTTACGGTTTTTAACCCTTAATCTGCGTCTCTGGCGGACATTCCACTGTGTGTTCACAATTGTAGCTGTACCTTTCGCTGTAATCGGCATAGATTTTCTGCGGC
>LOND01001440.1:66686-81493 GCA_014220965.1 Paragonimus kellicotti | reverse complement strand
CTTAACAAAAGACAACCAACCCAGCTATTATTTACCCCCGGTGTTTTTGCTGTGAGGCCGTTTAAACTTCAGTAAAAACGGCTTTGTAAGTCACTGAGTGATTTATCACCTTGAAATGTTAGGTCATTCTAGACTGGGCATTTTGGTAGTAAGTATTATGACATTAGGTCCAAAATGACCAGTTCACTACTTACAGTTGACAGTTCATCCATTATGGTATTTCATGAGTCCGCCTTCCCCATTCCAGTCGATTGACAACTGTAAGCCTTTGACAGTCAACGTGCTGCGCTCTCGATGTAATTGTGTTCAGTAGAAGAGACTATTAACTGAATGAATGGACGACATTTAGCGAGGGTTACGTAATCGATCGGTACCGAGAGCCACACAAAGCCAACAACAAATTGTGTTATCCGCTCAGAGTGGGTGGACATTAGGTAGACAAGCACGCCATAGTACAATTTGTCGCAAGTAAGAACTATGCCCTTCTGAAGTCACGTACAAGCTAGCTAGCTGTTGCTTATTGTCTTCGTCGAATTGTGCGTGGGAACTTCTTTTAGTGAAATCGAACAGGAACTAGAATTGACACTCCATCTGGTAAAAACTGAACGTCACTACCCTGTCAGTGTTGAACGCGACATTTTACAGCTAAACAGCCAGTCTCGATTTTCAGTTGTATGTGCTCCATAAGATGTTTGTTGCCATGTAACTCAAACTGTTACATATGGGCTGGGTGCTCTCATGCTGTCCGGCCTTACACAGGGGCAGTTACAATAACTGGAATCGAATACATGACCTTGCGCTAGTGTCATTATAACCAGGTTGCCACGAGTTTATTGTACACGGTTACCTCCAACTATTCAACTGATGAGACCAGCACAGTCGCCCGAGACCTCAACGAACTCTCTAGTGGTAGATACTTATTGCTTCCGGTGCTGTCCTTACCCATACGTGACAACTGGCAAGCAAGTTGAAAGTTGCGGACGATATTGGGTTCTGTATAAAAGCGATAGTCAGTTTTACCTAACGTCCAGATGTGAGATATACTTAGTCCCCAAGCTCTCACTCTCTTCTGCTTATTCATTTATTGATCGTGAACATGAATTTCATTGCAAGATTTAATGCGATTTTGCCAATGTATTGTATCTGTAGGTCGTTGGGTAAAAAATAAGTGGTTGGTTGAGACAGTAAGCTGATTGCGTAGATGGCAGTTGAAAGTGTGCATGCATAAATACTTGATATCACGTGACTGTTCACCAAGTTGATATCTTTTATCTGTGTTGTTTTGACCGATTACAATATTATTATGTGATGATGATTGCACAATCAGGGGAATTAATTACACGGCTCGATGTTGTCATTATTGTTGTATTCACAGTGAGAATTACACACTAATCTTCAATAATTATTTTATCGTTTGAGGTAGTCCAACCAGCTAGCCGGCTGGTGGTAAAGTTATACCACAGCCCCATTACACGTCTATGGCTTCTGAGGTCTAAATTTGATCGCTTTGACATTTCTTGAGCACGATTTGGTTTATCAAATAGGTCTGCGGTAAAATATTCTGAACACTACAAGATAGACAAACTTATACTTAGCAGAGAACGGAGGTGATCAGTGAATCAGTTAAAAACACTGATATATGTCATCGTTCCTTTTTTGTCAGCTGGTAGTGGCCGTCTTCTGCCACCTTTCGTTTAGAACAACTGTTTGTGAGGAACTCGTTGAAATTGACTGATGTTACTGGCCCATGTCTATCCACCTTACGAAACTACAACAATATCATTTGTTTTTATTCGCTAGCGGTCTAGTAAAATGAACGCATTTTTCAGCAGGACCGGCACGCCATCATTCTTCAACTTTATCTCTAACATGATGACAGCCAGTTCTAAACTAGCTGTTGACACACCCTGAATAACCACAGCATCTTTTAATATGTTAGTCTTTCAAACAAGCATTTTACGCCTGCTTAGCCCTATGAGACTATTTTAATCTCTCTTTATTTAATTTTTTTATTTTATTATTTTTTTTATTTTATTTTTTTTATTTAATATTTTAATTAATTTATTTTATTTTTTTTATTTTTATGTTTTTTTATAAATTAATATTTATGTAAAAAGTTTTTTTTATATTATTTTTTTTTTTTTATTTTTTTATTAATTTTTATATTTATTTTTTTTTTTTTTTTTTTTTTGTTTTTTTTTTTTTTTTTTTTTTTTTTTTTTTTTTTTTTTTTTTTTTTTTTTTTTTTTTTTTTTTTTTTTTTTAAATTAGTAATTTTATTTTATTTTATATATATTTATTTTATATTTTTTATTTATTTTTTATATTATTATATTTATTTATTATTTATTTTATTTTATATTTTTTTTAATTATTTTTTTTTTTATTTTATATTATATTTTTTTAATTTAATTATTATATTTATCGGAATATCCTCTGATTGTCGCCTCCACATTGGAGTTCAACCCCTGCCACCAGTAGTATTCGCCAGTACAGGCTGTTGTCCTCATTATGCTGGTATGCCCCTCATGGCCAGTAGCTATCATACCTTCAATAAGAATGTGATGAAGCGAAGACCTCTTACAACATTTCTTAGCTGTTGATAGCCCATGTTACACAACAAAATGTGGTTGCAGTTCAGGCTGGAGATCGCTACAATCGGGCCATGAAATCGGTGCATATTCGCAGAACTTCGTAGAAACCAAACTGTTCTCTGTATTACTACGTGCAATTTTCAGAGTTATGGATGTCGGATAAATCTCATTTAGGGCGGCAACTGTTTTCATTACTTCTAGGTCCTCAGTTTCACTTTTATTTATTATGAGTAGACGCGAAAAGGCATTTGCCACCTGATTCTACTGTTACTCAATGTAGCAGACTGCAAAATTGTAATTTAGTAAACGTGCGCACCACCGACTAATCCGTGTAGATTTTGATCCTAATTTTCATCACAGAGTAGCTTAGTAAAAGATGTGGACCCGAATAGATATCCTTTTTCATCTATATGGTGGTTTTTCCAGTAGCCGACTGTGTCTGGGAGGTACGTGCAATTACCTTTTCCCCTTCGACTTGCACTTATGATAAAACGGCGCACAACCTCAAAGGCATCTGTCGAGACGAAATTAAGACGCCGTTCGCCAAAAAGCAGGTACTGTAGGAGTGGAAGTATTCATTGTACAGGTCGAAGAATAGGCTTCCTGTTCGGGACTCTAAATAAACAGCTTGCTTCGCCGGGTTAGTTTGGACAGAACGTCAAAAATGATGGCAAGACTTATAATGCCTCAGGTAATACGAACCAAAGCCCAAGAAATATTGGACTTTTTCCACAGTTCATGGCTTAGAAAACTCCAGAATAGCACGTGTACTCTCTTTACTAGGTTCAACACCCGGCAGCCAAAATCACGTGGCTGAGAAGCTCGACTCTCCCTACGATAAATTGTGACACTTTCGAAAGTTTGGTCATAAGTCTAGGTCATTTAATCAACGAGACACATAATGTATATTAGAATCATGGTTTCACAAGAGTTTCCAAAGACTGAAATATCACCACTGTATGCGATGTAGTCTTTTTAATCAGCTAACGCAAATGTAGTGAACCTGTCAATGCTGCAGGGACATTCCTGGGACCCATTAGAAGCATCTTATCCTGATACAGAACATCTTGTTTGAGAAATACTGTCAGAAATCTTGAATCGATGATCAACGGCACGCGAATATTGACACTTAATATAAATCTTTCATAGAAGTTCGGGGATTTAGGTTATTTCAAATTGAACACCACCCACACTTGATCGCAGCCTTCGCATTCAGATAAGCCTTTCGGCTAGCCCACTTCGAAAGGAAGCACTAGACTCGAGTTTCGCTCTTATTAGAGCTCATCAGTAGTGCATATCCTTGTCTGGATCGGAGTTTGCACTCTGACCCTCGTGCTTGTGAGACTAGCGTGTTAACCGCAACATGGGTAACCTCACAACAGGTATGACCGAATAATCATATCTAACGCTCAAGCACATTTTTATGTACCCAGTGTTCAGCTTGTCCGATCATTTCGAAAGGAGAATGAACAGAATCACTCTGTTCTATCCAATCGATAACCCCGTGATCAGGACTTCTCAGTTAGGTTGAAGTTACTGTCTTCATTGAACCAACTGAGCACGGTCTGAATCTTTAACAGAAGTTTGGGGATTCAGATTGTTTCAAATTGAACACTATCCACTTAATGTGAGACTTTGAAAATGCCTTTGCCTAAGATAATTGGACAATTAGTTTATCTGCGTTAGGTAAGGGAAACATCTCCTCAATAGTGTTACTGTTGAACATACGTGTCATTGCAGACACGAATAAGTCTAGCTCTTTTTACATCTGTGGCTAACGGATCCATCCACTTTGAACAATAAATCGATTTGATCAGATACTCTCGAATCATTTCTTAGAGAGAGAGTTAGAAACAATCTCTTGCTTGGGCAGTGATATTGGTTGTGGTTGTTCTATGCTGAATAGGGTGACGTTCGACATCAATCGCTGGGAATTCTACCAATATTGCCATGAAATAAATTCAGAAGGAGCGACTTAAGACAATCTGTCTGCAAATCAGCTGTTAGCATTCTATGGAGAGTGAGTGTAACTCTTAAAGAAACCATTGCGCTCCGACTCAATAGCGGTTTGCTACTACTGTTCAAAACTGGGACTTCTACACTGCGCTTGGAATTGCCGTTGAAGGAAAAAGTGGTAGGATAGGCACAGTGTTATCAGAGTAACTTTCACACGTACAGGCTGAAAGGCGACGAGGTAAAATTCGAAATGGCGCCGACAAGACTCATGAAACAACCTTGATGGAAGAGGTTTGGGGTAGTTCCATCTGAATCGATAATACCTGGTCAAGTTGTTCAAAGAAAACTGTACATTCCAGATATTCGGTTGTTCACCAAATTGCATTTAGGTTGCAAACGTTTCAACACCAAACGATGTGACGTTATCAATGCGCATGGGTTTGAGAGTATAAAGTTGAGCGTGGAGGTTAAACTTTAATGAATGCTTGTCTTTACATATATAAAAGTGAGTTGACCTGAATTTTGACTGGTTACTTGTAGCTGCTTTTGACCGGAATTCTGATTGGCCGCCACGTGCTCCTTTTGAACTTTCAACCATGAGCCTGACTGATCACTTCCTGCTGTTGCAACTTAACCTGAAATCTAACTGACTGATCTTTCCTTCAGTTCTTCCTAGTTGATGGGTTATGCAGTGTTCAGTTTTGACCATCGATCCGATCTGTCCAAGTTGCTCCGTCCTGTTGTTTTATCATTTCCATATATCGGCGTTTACATCTCCTTAAGTTTTTGTCTCACATTGACCAAGTTCAGTGTTTGTTTATTGAACCTATCAAGAGGTCAACACACTTTCATACATTATAGCGGTCATTTATCAAATCCCAACCTCCACGCTGAACTCTATACTCGCAAACCCACTAGACTGATTGTCACTTCGTTTGGTGGTGTCAAGCTCGGCGAACAACCGAATGCCTAAATCATCAACCCGAGATACAAACAAAACCACTGTTCCCGACAGTCAAAATTCAGAGAATTAACAGTAGGAGATCGGTGCCTCAACACTGGATGAACAGTTTCTGCATTGGATTTACTGGAAAACCATGCATCGGGTTAGATATGGTTTATGTTTGCGACTGCTCCTGCTATGCCAAAACGCTAGCCAAATGACGAATTTGCCGCACAAACGGAAGTGACAATGAATACAGAAAATGTTTCACAGTTGGATCGATGTTGTTGGCTGCCAAATCGGTAACGGATTCCACCGCAAAATGTCAGCAGAAAATCGACGAATGATGAGGAATTCATTTAAGCTATATCCGTATACGACACAATGGAAGTAAACCAGTTAGTTTGCTTCTGAATACCAACCACTGCTCGGACAAGATCGCACGCACAATCGCAGAGCCATCTACTGGAATCTTTTGTCATCAACGATTGTCGAGTCCGACACTCCGGAAATTAGCTGTCAGAGTGGAAAATCGTCTTCGATTTCCCCCCGGGAAACTGAACTGTTATCACACTACAGCACAATTTCGAGCGAATGTGAAATGGAGTTATCCAGCTATCCATCGGTTTCCTATCGTATTTTAAGAAAATTTAGCCCACGCTGCATATGTATTATTTCGTGGTTCCCAATTTTTATCCAAAATCAAGAGGGCTCCTTCACAAACGTTCTACTCAGAATAAGTGCATCACACAGACTTTGTTGTTCTTGTTCAAGGTGAAGTTACATAACTATAAAATTGAGCGTACGGGTTTGAAACCTGCATCGTCTCCACGTAATTTGCAAGTGTAATTTTCCGGTGAGTCCCAAATTCAGCAGATAACTGCACAGTAGGATCCTTCTAGAACTGATCACGAAATTGTAGTAGATCTGGCATTATACGAGTTCATACTTAGTGACGCCAAATGTTATATCTCCGGTTCAAACTGTAGCCAATACCTAGTAATCGTCGTGTCGCAATCACGCAACTTAACAACACAGAACATATGCACCAATGAAATCAGAAAAAGAGCCAAGGATAGTAAGCGGGAGTGTAGTGGTGCGGCTCCGTGATTTGTTAAGCGCGAACATCCGACGGTAAACACACGTGCACAACGTCGTTTAGACCGTGAGTCAGGACTTATACCGCCACGACCCAGATGAGATACAACAGACTGGATAATTCAGGTTAGTAGGGTTACCACATTGATTTATCACGGAAAAAGGGCCGGGGCTATCGTACTGTGAAAAAGGTATCTCGTGACAACGGGATGGCACATAAACTTGTATTTCACCTTAACGCTAGCTTCTGTAGAGTTAACGAAAGTCGTGACTGGCATTCTGATGAGCTCTATTCTGCATTTGTCTTCTGTTGCTCAGTATAATACAGCGTTCTGAGCAGATATTGCAAATCGTGATCCTAAATACATTTAGTTCCATTGCATGGTTGTTTATTAATCTGAGTACTTAGTCGTTATAAGAATCGTAACATGCAGTTTTCTTGACTAGCGTGAACGTTTCTGAGAGGCGGACAACTAAAATAACGTCACTTTCTACCCTTGCGCGATCTTATTAGGAACGATTCAGGAGCTCATTGTTAAGAGAAAAACGAACAGTTAATTTCAAAGCACTTTGGAAGGAGAAAGCTATTGAGTGTAGTTTGCGTTGAACCCGCCGACAGTGTCCAGATAGAACAAACAGATTTCGAAGTATTTACTGAAGAGTAACGGTTTGGAATGCCTTTCGGGAAGCACACTCTGGCCCTGTTTCGAACAAACGATATTACTGAAGTCACAGACAACATTTTTCTGTCAAACATCCGAACACAAGATCTTCCAGAAAAGCACAATGTGTTTCAACACTACGGTGTGATGACGCCTAGTTTGGATTGAGGCCCCCCATAGCAAGTTGACGGATCCAACCTACTTGCTAAACTTGTGCGCAGAAAAAACTAAACTTCACTTGCGGGCTTGGAGTATTCCTTTTTAAGGGTCGTTACTCCCTTCACAAATTCATGCCAGCACGTGAAAAGTCAATCTATCATTGATCCGGGATAAACACACATTAAAAACACTAACAGTAATATGATTGTTTTAAGAATTATCAGAAAGCAGATCGACTAGACTCCGGCACGACTATACACTTACCCAACTAACCCCTTGTTACATTCTGAAACTGGACGTTGACTTTGCCTTAGTTGTGGTTCAGTTCATTGATTAACTCTTTGGATTTTTATCTTACTCACCCTCCTCTGTGACACCCATTTCACTCACAATACCGATACGCATTCTCGCACAAAAATTGAAGAGGCTGGTTTCGAGCGTTCATTTTGGGCAGATCATACACACACACACACATTATGTACTCGTAGACACAAACAATGGCCATGATCCGCTAGCCTTGCTCGGACCAGAAATGACTATAGACACACCTCTTGCTCTTGTTTCGTCGTAATTTTACACACGTGCACTCGCCACTCGGTAGCGATTATTCAGATACCCTTTGTTGAATACCCTCCGTTATTCGATTTTCTCTTACCGCCTCTGTCAACCACACACCATACTTTGAGTACTGTATACGGCTTAACAAAAGACAACCAACCCAGCTATTATTTACCCCCGGTGTTTTTGCTGTAAGGCCGCTTAAACTTCAGTAAAAACGGCTTTGTAAGTCACTGAGTGATTTATCACCTTGAAATGTTAGGTCATTCTAGACTGGGCATTTTGGTAGTAAGTATTATGACATTAGGTCCAAAATGACCAGTTCACTACTTACAGTTGACAGTTCATCCATTATGGTATTTCATGAGTCCGCCTTCCCCATTCCAGTCGATTGACAACTGTAAGCCTTTGACAGTCAACGTGCTGCGCTCGATGTAATTGTGTTCAGTAGAAGAGACTATTAACTGAATGAATGGACGACATTTAGCGAGGGTTACGTAATCGATCGGTACCGAGAGCCACACAAAGCCAACAACAAATTGTGTTATCCGCTCAGAGTGGGTGGACATTAGGTAGACAAGCACGCCATAGTACAATTTGTCGCAAGTAAGAACTATGCCCTTCTGAAGTCACGTACAAGCTAGCTAGCTGTTGCTTATTGTCTTCGTCGAATTGTGCGTGGGAACTTCTTTTAGTGAAATCGAACAGGAACTAGAATTGACACTCCATCTGGTAAAAACTGAACGTCACTACCCTGTCAGTGTTGAACGCGACATTTTACAGCTAAACAGCCAGTCTCGATTTTCAGTTGTATGTGCTCCATAAGATGTTTGTTGCCATGTAACTCAAACTGTTACATATGGGCTGGGTGCTCTCATGCTGTCCGGCCTTACACAGGGGCAGTTACAATAACTGGAATCGAATACATGACCTTGCGCTAGTGTCATTATAACCAGGTTGCCACGAGTTTATTGTACACGGTTACCTCCAACTATTCAACTGATGAGACCAGCACAGTCGCCCGAGACCTCAACGAACTCTCTAGTGGTAGATACTTATTGCTTCCGGTGCTGTCCTTACCCATACGTGACAACTGGCAAGCAAGTTGAAAGTTGCGGACGATATTGGGTTCTGTATAAAAGCGATAGTCAGTTTTACCTAACGTCCAGATGTGAGATATACTTAGTCCCCAAGCTCTCACTCTCTTCTGCTTATTCATTTATTGATCGTGAACATGAATTTCATTGCAAGATTTAATGCGATTTGCCAATGTATTGTATCTGTAGGTCGTTGGGTAAAAAATAAGTGGTTGGTTGAGACAGTAAGCTGATTGCGTAGATGGCAGTTGAAAGTGTGCATGCATAAATACTTGATATCACGTGACTGTTCACCAAGTTGATATCTTTTATCTGTGTTGTTTTGACCGATTACAATATTATTATGTGATGATGATTGCACAATCAGGGGAATTAATTACACGGCTCGATGTCGTCATTATTGTTGTATTCACAGTGAGAATTACACACTAATCTTCAATAATTATTTTATCGTTTGAGGTAGTCCAACCAGCTAGCCGGCTGGTGGTAAATTATACCACAGCCCCATTACACGTCTATGGCTTCTGAGGTCTAAATTTGATCGCTTTGACATTTCTTGAGCACGATTTGGTTTATCAAATAGGTCTGCGGTAAAATATTCTGAACACTACAAGATAGACAAACTTATACTTAGCAGAGAACGGAGGTGATCAGTGAATCAGTTAAAAACACTGATATATGTCATCGTTCCTTTTTTGTCAGCTGGTAGTGGCCGTCTTCTGCCACCTTTCGTTTAGAGCAACTGTTTGTGAGGAACTCGTTGAAATTGACTGATGTTACTGGCCCATGTCTATCCACCTTACGAAACTACAACAATATCATTTGTTTTTATTCGCTAGCGGTCTAGTAAAATGAACGCATTTTTCAGCAGGACCGGCACGCCATCATTCTTCAACTTTATCTCTAACATGATGACAGCCAGTTCTAAACTAGCTGTTGACACACCCTGAATAACCACAGCATCTTTTAATATGTTAGTCTTTCAAACAAGCATTTTACGCCTGCTTAGCCCTATGAGACTATTAAAATTCCCTTCAATCTTTGGATCCGAGCTGTACCTTCAGGCTCACGAATTGATGATCTTCGTGTAAACCACACGTTGCGATTTCACTTTACTTAATTTCAGGAAGTCTTATCCAGGCTAGTTCGGTTACGTCCTCAGAATTAACGACATAACTGCCTTGAATTAGTCTTTGCATGCCAGCAGGAACTATGACACTCACCAATGAACAACTATACCCACAGTGATGTTCTGAAAATCAGGTCAACCGACTACGGTAACAATATTTAAATCACCGATCTGCTCATTCAGTGGAACTATTTACACGGCACTTCTGTCAGACGAAATAGGAATGCATCATTTGATTAAGTGTCGCGTTGAAAAAAACTCAGTAAATCCCGTGATCAAAGACAGATTTGATTTACTGTCACTGAAATCGAAATGGACGACTCCAATGTTTGGCGTAGCTGCATTCGTTTGAAAAAATTCGACTACCACTGATAAGTTTACGGTTGCTAGTCGACGGGACGTCTACGGCTGCGTTGGTGAGCCTTTGCGTGCGTGCTGGCACAACAAAGTGAACGCACAAATGCGCTATCACACGCTGAGGGCGTGCGGGCTGGGAAAAGATGACCTTTGAAATTGTCTGTATCGAGTTCGTTTGATAGGTACCCACCACACTTTGCACCATGGAGCTATGTCATCAGTTGTTGGACGTCGCTACGACTGAGTAGGTGCTGGCGTGCTCAAAGTTATCAGCTCGGATTTGTGAGTCAAATTCGAAATGAAGATGAATCACTCTACTGGGTTAAACTGGCATATTGGTTTGGGGACGTTTACTACCTTACAGCAGGTCTCATCAAGCCTGCTATTACACCATTGCATACTGACGCTCCGCGTACTGACTATGTGATAATTAAAGTATGCTTTATAGGATGTGAAGATCGCAAATTTAGAGTAACAAGACGAACGATCTGTTCAAAGGTGCGAAAATCAGGAGTCATATGTAGTAACTCTTAAGAATTCGTGATGAAGTTTACTGACTTGATCCCGATAATTACTTGAAGGCCTCGTTATGCGGAGTCAGTCACGTGATTACACCCCTTGGTGTTCTCACATCCCACATGTGGCGAGTTCTTCGGAATCTCTTTGCACGTTGAAATATCGTTTCATTTGAACTCCTTCACATCTGCCGGATCAGGATGGTAGATTTTCCGCTTCACTTAATCATACAAGTAGAAGTCCAGTTGAGTCAAAGCAAGAGGTCTTGAAAACTACGTAATAAAGAATTTGCTTCTCACCTGTCGAATGAGAAACGTGTAATTGAACCAAATGTTGGCAACCACATCAAACTGTGGTGGTGCACTATCGCGTTAGGAGAACGTACTGCACAGAATTGAAAACGAATGACTTTCAACGTACGATGTCACTTTCTCTTGTACAGTATACAAGCACGTAGTTTCGTTGGGTTTTTGGGACATAACAATCGGTCCAACCACCCCTGTGCGTACATTCTGTGTTCGCAGCGGTGGAAGAAAGTGTGGTGAACGAGTTGAGGAGCATACGTTCTGTATTGGTTTCAGTGTGACGCTTACACGCTGTCACTCTCCGATGACGTGATGTGATGTAGTCAAATTATTCTCCTGGGAAAAAAATGAACGGTTTGTCTACCACCAGTCTTCACGTTATCGTGGATGCGTGCCTCAAACTGCCTCGTTGAGTCTATTACAGACAGTGATCGTTCTTTTGCACTACTGGATGTCCTCTTCGATAGAATTGGAGTGGAATTCTTCTTGGTATGTTTGGTAGTGACTACTGATTGATGTCACAATGTATCGTTAGACAACGTCCACAGGGTAACACCAACTTATACGTAAAAACCAAACGTGACCGTCTTTCCACTATAGTCCTTTTTGATGACATACTGACTGTACATTGTTTCAAATAGCAATCTCGGTTCACTTTTAAAGAATATTAACTCATGTACTACATTACAGAACGTTCTATGAATGTGTGGACCAAACCAAGGCCTTTGATTCTGTGAGCCGCGAGGCGTTGTGGACGGTGCTTGGTAAGTTTGGATGTCCAGGTAAGTTTGTCAATTTGATTAGAATGTTGCATGTGGGTATGAGGGCGAAGGTACAGTCGTGTGGATCGACTTGTGATGATTTTGACATTGTCACTGGCGTGAAGCAGGGTTGTGTGCTAGCCCCAGCTCTATTTAGTTTATATTTGACTGCCATGATAACAGTTGCTTTTCAGAACTCTGGGGAGGATGGCGTTGAGGTAGAGTACCGGACGGATGGGCGCCTGCTGAATATCCGACGATTCGGCGCCCCAACCCGGTTACATACCTCAACGATGCGCATGCTTCTATTTGCAGATGACAGCGCACTGCTGGCACACAGTGAAGAAGAACTGCAAGGTCTGGCGACGGCCTTCGCGACCGCGGCATCCAAGTTTGGATTGGATATCAACACAGGTAAGACATTTTCTTTCTTTCAGCCTTCTCCGGGCGGAGGTGCTGTCTGTTCACCTTCACCCCAAATTCGCATCAATGGAGAAGTTGTCGATAGCTGCGTGAACTTTTGCTACTTGGGTAGCAATTTGTCCACCGATCTGTCCACGGACCGCGAGTTGAGAGCTCGTGTGGCAAAGGCTAGTGTTGCGTTCGGACGTCTTGAAAGACGTGTTTGGAAGAACCACAGCCTGAAGCCGAGCACTAAGCTCTTTGTCTACCGCTCAATGGTGCTGTCTATACTGCTGTACGGCAGTGAAACGTGGACATTGTATCAGCGGAACGTGCGCTATTTCCATTTGCAATGTCTAAGATGCATCTTGAATGTTCGGTGGTCGGACATGGTTCCGAACACTGAGGTACTGCGGCGAGCGGACATGAACGGGATGGAAGCCATGCTGATGCTGAATCAGCTTCGTTGGCTGGGTCACGTCCGTCGGATGGGCGATGACCGTATTCCGAAGCAGCTTCTGTATGGACAACTGAGATCAGGTAAGCGAAATCCTGGTGGTCAAAAGCGGAGATACCAGGATGCTGTGCAGGTAAGTCTTTCACGTTGTAAAATTGATTTTAGATGTTGGGAAAAGTTAGCGTTGAACCGGACGGCGTCCGCAAGTTCAGTGAACAATTATTACGCGACCGAGAACGGAAGCGCGCGGTACGCAAAGGAAACCATCAATGCCATAGGTCGTGGTGACATGATTATATGGCGTTGCGATGTGTGCGGCCGTGAATGTTGCAGGCCGCCTCTCGAATTAGTAGGTCATCAACATACCTTAAGTATAACGTCAGCCAAGAAACATCGAGGACATTAGGGTCAAATAGGTTGTATCAGTTATATCACCTTTTTTTCTTGTTCACATCGACCAACGACTACTGTCGTTTGGCAGCTCATCCGCTCCTCTTTTCAGAAATCTAGGTCTCTGTGGCATTTTACCTTTGCTCTTCCTTAACATTGTTGATCTACTGAATGGTAAATGTTTTGTTCGTTTTTCAGCCTTACCTTGAACTTTGTTTCTCTTCCTTATCCTCTCTACAGTGCACTGACGTAAACTGCTATATTGAGACACCTCTTGCACTACGTTTGAAATATTTTTTCCAGTGTAGATCTTAACACTGCCTCTTTGTGTTTACGTCCCAAGAGATATGGTTTTCAGTTTTGTGCTAACCTGTTAATTGGCTAACCAGCAGTGGTCGACTAGATACAGAGGCTTCACTCACACGCCCCTTCGGCCACTGTATCAGGACTAACATGAGGCGGATGCCGCCAACCATACTAAACAACGTCGCCCACCATAATGAAAAGAGGTGAATGAGAATTGATTAGTGGTGTATACCGCTAATCTAAAAGGCCGTTGGTAAAGCATCTGGTGTACGTTGATGAGTAGACGAAGCGTGAGCAACAGTCACATGCATAATTGGGTACAGAGTATTGCAAGAGTATGAATCAACATGCGCGTCGATCGTGTTGACTACGAAACCACATGATTTATCAAGTAAGCCAGTGGGAAACGAGATACACGCCGGAGGTGCGGCAGAACGAACAGCTGGTTGATGTCCGAGTGGACAGCACACATACACAATTGCCGAGACGGTAAACAAGCACAGCACCACTTCTTCATTATTTAACTCAAAGGCTTATATTTTTAAGTGAATGTCTACTAACTGGCATTGTAACAGTCGTTTGAATTTCATCGTCAAATGCATCACCATCCGACAGAGAATGTGGTGGATTACCTGCAGAGAGTGGTGTACACAAACACCGTGTGCGGCTTTTTGTTTTATCCTGCAGGTGATAGGGGCCTCTGCGGACAAAGTTTTAATTCTTATAGTAGCTGACAAAAATTTTACTCTAGCTGACACATCACTTCCGTACGTGGACACGTGTACCAGATGTGCGGGTCTGGCCCAATCATTTGTACTTCGTCTGGCAAACAGCTAGTTTTCACCTCTGGTCAATATTTATGTCCTCGATTGGTAGGTGCCTTGCGCTCAGTCTCGTCTGTATGTGCGTTCCAACCACTAACTGAGAAGGCTTTTTACCAGTGACTCTATGTAATATATTTCTGTGGGTTGCCAAAGTTACAACTAGAGTTTCCTTTCACAGTTCACTTTTATAGGTAATTGCTTAAATGCACTTTTTCAGTGCATGACTGAGGCGCTCAGCCATTACGTTGGTCATCTGATTGTGCCCTACAGTTTTAAGTGCTGCGCAACCCGGC
>LOND01001439.1:80022-91573 GCA_014220965.1 Paragonimus kellicotti | reverse complement strand
TGTCGCCGTGATCTCTCACTTCCCGACGGATCTGAGAAAGCTGTTATGCACGCTGCACGCACTCTTACAGAGGCAGAGAAGAATTATGGTCAAGTTGAGAAGGAAGCCTTGGCACTCATCTTCGCGGTGAAAAAGTTTCACAAGATGATCTACGGCCGCCACTTTACCCTTCTAACGGACCACAAGCCACTTCTTTCCATCTTCGGTTCAAAGAAGGGCATACCTGTATACTCTGCCAGCCGACTGCAGCGCTGGGCCACCATCCTCGTCAACTATGACTTCGACATCTGCTATCGTCGAACTGAGGATTTCGGCCAGGCTGACGCCCTTTCGCGACTCATCAGCAACCAGCATCCCGTTGAAGAAGACACAGTGATCGCCGCTGTATCCATCGAGAACGATGTACGCCAAACACTTCTCGATGCCATTCGTGCAACTCCAACTACGGCATCTGAGGTCAAACTCGCTTCCAAAACTGACCGCGTGCTGCAACAAGCAATCACATACGTCCAAACCAGATGGCCATCAACTCCACCATCCGGTGAACTGCGCCAGCTCTATCAACGACGCGAATCCCTCTCAGTCGTCGACTCCTGTCTGATGTTCGCTGACCGCGTCGTCATTCCGTCCTCGCTGCGCCAATCTGTTCTCAGACAGTTTCATTCCGGACACCCTGGTGCGGGACGTATGAAAGCGATCGCCAGGAGCTACGTCTACTGGCCTGGCCTCGACAACCAGATTGAAGATCTGGTTAAGCAATGCAGCCGCTGCCGCGAAGCCGCCAAGAACCCGCCGCGCGTCGAGCCTCAGCCATGGAAGCAACCCGAACATCCGTGGTCACGCCTCCATGTGGATTTTGCAGGACCCATTGACGGTATGGTATACCTCATCCTGGTGGATGCATACTCCAAGTGGCCTGAGATCGTCCCACTGACGCACGCCACAACGCCAATCTGTTCTCAGACAGTTTCATTCCGGACACCCTGGTGCGGGACGTATGAAAGCGATCGCCAGGAGCTACGTCTACTGGCCTGGCCTCGACAACCAGATTGAAGATCTGGTTAAGCAATGCAGCCGCTGCCGCGAAGCCGCCAAGAACCCGCCGCGCGTCGAGCCTCAGCCATGGAAGCAACCCGAACATCCGTGGTCACGCCTCCATGTGGATTTTGCAGGACCCATTGACGGTATGGTATACCTCATCCTGGTGGATGCATATTCCAAGTGGCCTGAGATCGTCCCACTGACGCACGCCACAACCTCAGCCACAATCAACAACCTTCGACGGATTTTCAGCCAACATGGCCTGCCGGAGACGCTTGTTTCGGACAACGGATCGCAGTTTACCTCGGTCCAGTTCAAGGAGTTCTGCATCCAGAACAACATCCGTCATCTGCATTCACCACCATACCACCCTCAATCCAATGGTCAAGTCGAGCGCTTCGTCGACACTTTCAAGAGAGCCCTTATGAAGTCTCGCGGGGAGGGACCGACGGAAGAAGTGCTGCAAAGGTTCTTGCTCACTTACCGAACCACCCCGAATCCGGCGACTCCCAATGGACTCTCGCCTGCAGAAGCTCTCATGGGACGCAAGCTGAGGACGAAATTGACGCGATGATTCCAGTGGAAAAACGCCCGGGAGATACGCAGCAGCTCTCCCGACGTGGATTTGCCATCGGCGATCTAGTCTATGCGAGGGACTATCGTCCAGGTCGCCCCCACTGGATTGCAGCAACAGTCCAGCAACGGAACGGCACGGTCCTTTACGACGTCAGCGTCGGAAGCGACATCTGGGTGCGCCACCGGAACCAACTCCGCCCACGCCATTCCTCAAGCACTGGACAAGTTCAGAATCAATTGCCACTGGACCTACTTCTCGACACCTTCGAGATAAGGCGCCCGACAGAACAAATTCCCGCACCGGCAACTTCAGCAACCTCAACCCCTAAACCGAGCAGAGAGCTGTCGGCTTTGCAACCAAGGCGATGGACGGACCGCAAACGCAAGCCCACCTGTCCAATGCAGCTCGATCCTCGTCAACGGCGGTACCAATAATGCTCAACAGGGGAGGTGTTGGGAAAAGGCACTTTTTCCCAAAAATTCGCCAATTTGCAGAAAAATGGATTTTCCACTTTGAGAATTGCGACGCCCGTCAGAATTCTCGAACGTCCGATAAGCTCGCTCGGCTCTGATTGGTCCGTTGGGTGGCCTAGGCGCAAGGTCACCCGAAACCTATAAATACAGACGTTGTAAATCGGTATTTTGCCTTCTGGCTGGGCAGCAAATAAAGCTCGTTTGAAGGCCGTCTTTTTCCTTACTTGTTGGGGGATCTAAGTTGCGAGAGTTGGGCTCCGATATTGTGCTCTGGTTTTCGTGCAATTTGGCAATATCGTTGCGTTCGTTCGTGATAGAGATACTGCTCGTGGTATTTGTGTTCTGTTCTTGTCGTTCTATATCAGGGGGTCGTAACATTTCCTCAGATCGATTTTCCTGATATCTACTGTGCCGAATGGATTATGAATCGGGAAGGCATCACCAGAGTCTCCACCGAGTGACATGTGTGCGCATTTATTGTCATTTAGTGGGAGACTCCAATCGTCTGACCAGCGCTTAATCGCGTCAAGATCAATCTGTAATGCACTGGGATCAGTGGCATTCCAAATTTTAGGTCATCGGCATATAGGAGGGCGTTGCTGGAAATATTCTCCGGAAGGTCGTTGATGTAGATCAGAAATAACAGAGGACCTAGCACTGACCCTTGAGGAACTCCCACAGAAATGAAAGAGGGAGATGAGAGATCTGATCCGGTTTTAACTCTAAAAGTTCTATTATCGAGAAAAGAGGCAATCCAGCGAAGAACCTCTCCTTGAATACCATAGGCTTCCAGTTTGTGTTTCAGAGGGCCGTGTGGGACACGGTCGAAAGCCTTGGCAAAGTCAAAGAAGATAGCATCTGAGATGAGGCCATTGTCTTCGGCCTCCGTCAGACTATCCATGAAAACAAGCATATTCGTTATGCATGACCGGTTAGGAAGAAAGCCATGCTGGGTGGAAGAGAAAAGGTGGTTTGATAAGAAGTGGTTGAGGATGGCACGCTTTAATAAGCGCTCCATTATCTTGCATGGAATGCTAGTAAGGCTGATTGGCCGATAGCTAGCCGGAGAGTGCCGGTCTCCCGCTTTAAATATGGGCGTGACCGTCGCCTCTTTCCATGCGCTAGGGAGAATGCCAGTCTGAAGTGTCTGTCTAAACAGCTTATAAAGGGGTTCTGCCAGACTAGCAGCTGCTTCCTTGAGAATCCTGGGATGGATCTTGTCAGGACCCATTGCACTGTATGAATTAACCTTGAATAAAAGGTCTTCAACATCTAGCACAGAAAACTCAGCGGTAACCAGTGGTTGCCGGAAATTCTGCAGCGGTAGGACGGGGTGCCAATCCGGCGGTGCGACGTTGTAGACTGCCGAGTAGTATTCCCTGAATAACTCGGCCACAACTAGTGGGTCAGATGAGGTTTCCCCGTCGGACATTCGCAAAGAAAGAGCCGAGGGTTTATTCTTTCTTAGTCGTCGCATATGCTTAAATAAGAAATTCTTGTTCCCGCGAGCTCTGAGGAGGACCTTTTCTTGTACGAGTTTGGTGTGTTCACGGATTTCCCGCCTACACCTATTTCGAACAATGTGGAACGCACCTAGGTCCTCCGAGCTTCCCGTAAGCTATGCTTCGCGTATAAATGGGAACGTTCATCGAGGAGACGACGTATTCTGCGCGGAAGAGGTGGCCGATAAGAGAAAGTGCACAGTTTGCGCGGTACAAATAAGTCGTCTGAACAGCGGTGCGTCGGCCGGGAACCGAGCCCGGGCCGCCCGCATGGCAGGCGAGCATTCTATCCCTGAACCACCAGTCGGGACTAGAACTCCGGCCTTGCTTTCGTGAGGCAACCGTGTTTACCACTGCGCCATTGACCTCACATTAGGCACGACCGAATTATCATATGTGAACGCTCAACCACTTTCGCTTGTGAGTAATGATCAGGTTGCCCGATCGTCTCGAGAGGAGTGTAGTGACAAGCGGTCGTGTGGCTTCTCTGAAGATCCCGGCTGCAACCATGTTTTCCTGCTGGTTTGTTCTGTACGCATGATTCTGTGGAGGCCTGATATGAACTCAGTGCCACTTTCTTCAGTCGTGCAACTAATTGCACGCAGTAACGCTTGTCCTTTTCCTAACGACTCATCTATTCCATTCTTCAAGGTCGTTTAGCCCGAACCTTTCGAGCGTTGTTTAACGCACTCGAAGGTTCCACGCACTTTTCGCTTGGCGCGCTTTTCGAGTGCCGCCGAGTGGGCGGTAGCCCACCTCGCGATTCTTCTTTTCTTCTCTTGGTTGCTGCCGTTGGTCCCAGACTAGGCTAGAGCTAACTACTTATCATATTTCCAAACATTGCTGGAAATATACGGTTTGTTTCTAAACCTCATGCGTTCTCTAGTTCAATGCCTGTTGGGGCTACAAGTGACACAGTAGCTGTCCTGTTCACTCCAATCGAGGACTCCTCGATTAGGACTTCCCTCCTGTTCGATCGATCATCGGTTGGAGTTAACAGGACAGTTACTGTGTCTCCTCTCGAGGCGATCGGGCAACCTGATCATTACTCACAAGCGAAAGTGGTTGAGCGTTCACATATGATAATTCGGTCGTGCCTAATGTGAGGTCAGTGGTGCAGTGGTCAACACGGTTGCCTCATGAATGCCTGGTCGGATTTCACCAATGGTTCAGTGGTTGGTGGACGGAAGTAAAGGACAACGGCTTTAGATGATTCCGTTCCTCCACGCGAGGAATCTCTGTATCACATAGATAGTTACACGTCACAACTTCTCCTGATTGTCCCGGAAGGTTAAAATAATGAATAAATCGATGCCAACCGCCATCATACACGTTAGCTTATACGCGGGTGAATATGCATTATTGGATATGAGCTATTCGACGGTCGACCAAACACACGTGGCTATGCACAGATGATTCCGCTGGGGCACGGAATCAGTGCTAATATAGTGATATAGACGAATGCTGAACGCAACCCGTCATAGCACTCACTGTGTGTTCTAGCAGAGAGTTCCAGGCTTTACACACGCAAACCGAGAAGCTCTATCCCAGCTCGAGTCTGTTTTAATGCTTGGTTAGTTTCAAGTTCTACACCCATGCGAGCTAGTATCTGCAGGAGTCAGCGAGGATCTATATGAACGGTTTTGGATCATCAGAATCATGAACGCCAGTATTAAGTCAGCTATCTGCGGTATTCCACGGAGACGAGATTTAGATCCTGAAGACGTTCAACTTGGGGTTTTGCACTCAAATTACAAACTGTTTTCGTCGAACGCATCTGAATGGTTCCCAAAATAAGTTTGTGTCTCTGTAAATGAGGAGACCAAACAAGGGTCCTCTTGCTCGAGGTGAGGACGAATAAAGCTGTTGTACAGGTTATTGAAACATGATCGTTCAAATTTTCCAAACAAACGCTTCAGAAGAGCTAATATGATTTTGGCGTTTTTGCACTTAACTCACTATAGGGAGAAGTCAACTGGTTGTGTGACACAACGGTGTCAACGTGTTTTTCTCCGTCCGCAACTTGAAGTGGTACTGATTCGCGGGAGTTAGGGGAGGTTAATGTCTACGTCTAATCTGCATGACTGCAATGGCGGATGAAGTCTGCTTGAAACCGTTTGTATAGAGAGCCAATATCGGCTTGTAGGGCGCTCGCGACAGACCTAGTACGGACAATACGCAAGATTTTAATACCATCAGCAGACAGTCTCAGTGGATATGATGCTTCAGTTGGCAGGTTGCCGGTCAAGATGGAAAAAGTGGTGGCCCCAAGATGGGGCCACGCAGGACTCCACTGTGACTGTTTCTAGGAGAGTATGAGGAGGAACTCCCCTGCGCGGGAGAGGAACAGTTTAATATATGGAATTCGAGCAGGCGGAAACACTTACGCCCGACATCACAGCGATGGAGCTTGTGAAATAAAACTAAATGAATCGCACGGCTAAATGTCTTGACAAAGTTGAGGTAAATAGCGTCAACTACCTCTCATCTGTCAGCAGCAGAGGTTAACTGGTCTACAGTTAGCAGCAAGTTCGTAGCACATGAGCAGCCGCGGAGTAAGCCGTGTAGCTCACCGCAAAAGGAGACGTTTGATGGAAGTCGTCCAGACACTGAATGACGGACGAACGCTTTAATGATCTTCGACACACCTGATGTAAGGGTAATCCGGCGATACTTGCAGTGCTGGTTGCAGTGTCCGCCTTCGAAGACGGGAGTGATGTTCGCCGATTCCTAACTTTTGAATACGGTTTTACAGCAGTAGACTATGTGAACAACATGCGCAGTGGGATAGCTAACTGTGCGGCCGCATGAGCAAGGGCTAAGTGAAATATACGGCCTGTCTAAGTAGATGTGATTATTTTATCTCCCTGAAGTTTCGTCAGCACAGAATTCCTATAATACCTAACTCGAAGGTTCGTCCAGGATTGTTGACACTTTTGCCTGAAGCAGTTCGGCACGCTGTTTGTAAACAAAGCGCTGTAGAAGTCAGCCAAGATTTCAGAAGATTCACTGTCTGAACTAGTAAGCCCTTGCTGGCCGGTTAGCTGAGGTACACCAGCATTGGTCTTACGGTGTATTGAGGCAAATTTACACAATCTTATGGGATTACTCGCGAGACGCTGGGTTGAGCGTTGCCTGGAATCCCGGTCGATTTCCCCCCACCATTTTGGTGTATCCGCTTTGGAATCGTACGTAAAGATTATGATCAACTGATCTCCGTGACGTCTCACACACCTCTCACGACACCGACTTTAGCGTATCATCTATCGTTGACATTCGGGACCAAATCACATGCTTACCGTTCCTGGGTTGTGGTAGTAGAATGGTGTTGAACAATCTGTGGCCTCGTGAATGGTACCAGTGAAATGGTCATACCCTCCACACACTGATGTGTTAAGCTGATCCGACGAGACATCAGCCATGTGTGCATTGAGCGCCCCCGCCTTCATTCTTCGAAAGTTCCTTTCTGAAGCGTTTGCTTTGGGATCAAGTTCAGCATTGCAAATATAACCGACGGTTATTACGGTATGATCGCTCAAGCCTTTCAGGACGGTTCCACAATTAAGTTGTCTACCCATTGTTCTCATGCGTTACTAAGACATATCAGGACGGAAGGAGCGTGTGTTCCAGCCCGCCATCCTTGTTATATCAATAAATCTTCCATCAAAGCCAAGTCTCCAGCTGCCCGCTAGAAATAGATTCAGGCAATGCGGTTCAATCGGGAGCCTTTGTAGATATGATTGGAAACACTTGTGGTAGGGTTAATGTTATCCGTTATCATGATATGTGAGATTCCTAGGGAGAGGAGAAATTTGAGTCCGGACAGGATTGTATCGTCATGTTCGGAACAGGGGCTGGGAGGCTGATAAATTACGTCAGAGTTGAATTGTGTAATGGAGCACCAAACAGAATTAGGAATGGTAGTGAGCCTCGAGTGAGACAGCTGAGTAGCCTGGAGGAAATTGCGGACTAAAGGGGCGACACGGCCTCCATTCATATTACTCCATTATTTTGAAACAGGAACATGTTTGTCATATCAAGCCGGGGATCAAGACGATTTCGTTGAAACCACGGTACAGTAATTCCGACAATAAAACAGTAGTTCGCAAGGCAAAGTGTGCAGACCTCACTTAACGCATTGGTCAGACTTTTAGGGCGTTTGTTTAAGCACATTTGATGGAATGTATTCGGTATTAACGCTCGCGAAGCAGGAGGCTCTCTGGCGTCTTCAGCTGTTTGTACGCGCGTTCGATGCTGGATGCCTAAATCACGCAGATTCGGGTATCCTCTATGTATGCATATCCGCGGCAACCTGTTCACTTGAGAGACGTCATCCATGGTAATTAAATATCAATGATCAGTAAATCGGTGAAAAAATCAAAATGACAATGCTCGTGAACACATGGCCGGGTTAGATGATGCTAAAATAGAAGAGCAGGTGCAGCATCTTGCCTAAGACACAAAGTTTATCACGTAAAACCTTAAAACCGAAAACAAAGTTGGCAGCGACCGTAGGTTCAGGAAGAGCATTCTGCACATCGCATACGCTGCACCTCAAGTTTTAGATGATGGCCGCTCAGACAGCCTATTCTGACTACCTTAAACACCGCTCCACGCGTATGATTGGGCCTTTTGATAATCAGTAAGGTAATGCTTTTTCGGTTATTTCACGCGACTTTTTGGTTCACTTGAGTACGCTTCAGTTCTCAATGCATAAAAATAGTGAAACTTTTGAACTGTGGTTTCTGCTGTAAGATCGTCCAAGCGCGCGATCACGCGATTCAATGCTTCAACTCTAATTAACGACATCGAGTGCCAAGCGTAAGACCCATCAAGGAAACCTAGAAAATTCATGTGTCAACGGAATTAGACTGCAACCAATTAACCCACAACTTTTACAGATCTGCCTGACCAGTGGGTGATTCCGCCGACATTGCTATCCCAACAAGGACGAAGTACACCTCAACCACATGCGAACAAGCTTTTTCCTTACCGTCTGACGTCACGAAGGTCTAGTCAGCGATCGCTGCTCAGTCGTGTCTTCTCTGTAACCCGGATGCCCGCTTTCGCTTCAAAAGGGCCCTGGAATCGAGCGGTACAACCACTCTGGCTGTCACGAGGTCAGCATGTCTAATCCGGGAAGACTTATCCTTCGCAAGCTTCGAGACTTCCCAAAGTTTTCGCTAAACTTCTGAGGTAGGCGGGATCGGAGACACTAGAACGCCCCCTGCTCCAGAATGAAAAGTGGCCTGGCCCGTACGTTCTCAGCTATCCTGTTAATCAGAAGGGAAACAGTGAACTGAAGGTCAGTGTTATGAAATATGGCACTTATGGCGCGGGTCGTCGTTTTTAGATACCTTTAAAAGGAGTGATATCGAGAGTTCCGGCAAAGTACATATAGTTTATCGATTGTAAGTAAACGAAATTTATGTGAGGATTAAAGTCCACTGAAAAAGCGCCTGAAGTACTAGATTGATGGCGAAAGGCTTTTCACCATTTTGTAAAAACGACTAAGGGTAATAACTAATGTGTTGAAAGGGAGAAAAGTATGAATTCCACATGAATAAGGAAGTCGGATATGTTGCCAAACATGTCTGCCTGTCAAACATGTTGGTGTTCTCGTTAAACTACAGTGCTAACATCGTGAGTTCGTTAATTTCCATTTCACCGGTATCTCCAAGACGTCGCGAAATTGTGCACTTTTAGGTTAGGAGATCGAGTATCCCTTCCGAAAAACTGTAATGGACGCATTTATAAAACTGTAAAAGTGAGCTAACGTCAATAGTGAGTTGTTTTTGCGAAAAGGATGGAAATTTTACACCATCAAACCAATACTTCAAGCACATTTTCAATGCACTCCAAGATTTTTATTAGCACTATTCATTTTCAGTCAATTAGTTGCAAATAGTTTTACCGAAATTTCCATTTTTTCTTTCCAAATATATTTCTGAATCGTGCAATCACTCCAAAATGACCGCTCTCCCCTTAGAATTACCTACAGACCCGATACCTGCGAAAACCATAGCTACCGTCAGAACAGTTAGTTCTGAACACGCCGAAAATTTTGGAATCTTATGCGTGGTGCTTGATCGGCCAACAGTGACTTTCAATTCTACCGATCACCTACAAGCTTCGGCCACTTCTGTATACCTGAATATCTCTTGGGCGAAACACCGAAGTTTAAAACGGTGGCGAAAAAAGCTCTCTGTCAACCGGTCAAGTCGAGTCATAATCCACTGTGTCCCCGGTCTACTTGATAGTGTCTTGGAACAAGACGTTGACCGACGGTGAGTCGCGCATCTGCCACTTAGCTGAATAACATTCTTGTTTGAAGGAATGTGCCGCATGCCTCTTCCTCCATTCTCTAAAGAGAACATGCGCCCTAGACCCCAGAAAATTAGTCTGAGTATAAGGCAACTCGTCCTGTAACATGTCAGGTATCGACGGCGTTTGAACCTCAGAGAAATATCCTTCCACCTACAGCAGACCAGATAGTAACCTGAGAAGCCCATTCAAATTGCCTGAGTCGCTTTGAATGCTGTATAATTCTATTGATGGATCTTCAGGTTTATAAGAATGTAACCCAACTAGAGACAAGAGCTGGGTCTCAGTTGACCCCAGTTGAGTCCGCGGTGGAGCAACAATTTTTCAATTAGACAAGGAATCCCGTTTTTCTGGTGGGATCTCCTTACATTGCATCGTTATCAGCTACATGGAAATCTCATTTATGGATGCTCAAAGTTCGCCTAACATGTTAAGTGAACTGAACGGATTCACTCACGGCCCAGACTTATTCTTGTTCCTGAGTACTGAAACCTGATTCTGTGATTGAGTTACATTCCAGAATGGACGTCAAGCACATGGTTTCATTTCATGCCGATGGAACTTCCTTGGCGGGTGACGGTGCGTGTCTTTACGCTTTCAGTTTACTTACTTTTATCCAGAACGCCAGTGTTCTATTAGCCGTAGTAACAGAGTCTATCGGGTACTCAATAAGATCAACCGACTCTGAAAGTTGACCGGTTGATGCAATAGATCGACCTTCACCTTCCAAAGTTCTTCTGGGTTGACCTGGTCGTCACCGGGTAAGAAGTAACAATTTTGTTTAGCTGCTGGTGTGTGCATGAATGTTTCGGCTCCTTCCAACCTAGCTGTTGAAGTCAGCACATCCCTATAAAAAGTTGGGCCTCATAAAGCTCCCAGTTAGCTTCGCTGCCGCACAATTAAATTGACGCGGAGAAAACTGAAGTCTCGGATAACATGTAGATTGTCCGTTACGAACAATGCCAGCAGCCGTGTGCTCTCGCTCAAAGTCTATGCTAAGTTCCCATTTGGAAAGATCGTTTCTGCTGTCAGCAACTAATCAAACCGATTTGTTTCACATCCTGGAGCCATATAACGTTTTGCATCGACCGCTCACGAAGTAGAGGCGAATATCCGCGGGTAAAAAGTATTGAAAATACCGAAAGCACAATTTTCACACGCAGCCTCCAGTGAAACTGGGGTGGGGACCAGCATATTTTCACGCTCTGATTCGGCGAAATAACCCACACCGCGATCGTTCACTCTTAAAACTGTTGACGGTATTGAGATATGGACAAGTGGTACCCGAACTACATCGTTAGGTTTAATCCCGTTTTGACCAGGCACTTGAGAATCCAGTAGTGCCGATATCCCAGTACTGGTCAGTGCAGTGTTCTCAATGGAACCGTTGGCCTCTTCAGTTGACAACGCTAGGGGGTCAACTATCGATTATCATAAATTCTGGTTTACGAGAGTTCCACTGAGTGCAAGGTCGCGAGGGCGGTCATTCAGGTTACGTTCGATAAACTACCAAACAGGGGACTAAGAGCTTGTTCCAACCCACTTCAGCTGTTCAGTGGAGCATTTTTTACTATGCAGAACTGTAGTGCATGGCGTATGGGTCCAGTGTTAAAAGAGCTTTTAGTGTTGTTTTA
>LOND01001439.1:40298-58165 GCA_014220965.1 Paragonimus kellicotti | reverse complement strand
ATTGGTTGAAACTGCCGATGGCGTTTATTCGAAAACCGAACTATGATGGCGTTTTGTGACGGACGGGAGCATACTTATATCTCCCTGAACTTACAACTTGTGTGCACTGAACATGGGTAGAACACCCGTAAAGTCGCCCTCCTCCAAAACTACCACTGTTTGCGTGGCTCGCACACGACCGAAATGGACTAGTTACAAAGATATGCCTCAGCAATTGCGTTACCGTCACTAGTTCACCTAAAATTACTTGGGAGCATGGATAGCCGTTCTTGTCTTAGATAGAAAAATCTTCAGCTTTTTTTTATCGATATGTGACACCTCCCTGGGAACCCCTCTATAAAATGTGCATGAAATGTTTTAGTGATGTCAATGAGGTCCGATGTGTGTAGCCATCATAATAACATCGACGTTTTGGCGAATGATTTCGCCCAGGTACCATAAAGTTACATCCGTTCCAATCGAAGAACAGTTGCTTAGTCGCAGAGACCGATAAAAATCCACAGCCCATAGCCAACTTTCGTTGCGGTCGACGTCGACACACACAGTACTGTGTGTGGCAGTGTTAAAAAGTAGATGCCGAAATATTTTTGGATTTATTTTACATTTATATTTTTACTTGCTTTTCAATTTTTATTTGCAGGAAATGGATTATATTGCGACTTTCAAGGCGATGTTTGAGAACCGTGAATTTCGCACCTTCTCACAGTTCCAGGAGTGCCTTCAGAGGTACATGGAGGAGGTGGGCGTTATTTACGTTCGTGGGACGAGCCGTAGGTCGAAAACGGTTCTAAAGTACGATAAGGATAAGATGGCATGATTCTCTGAAACCGTGCTGGTTTTCTGTCGTTGTACGAAGTATGAGAGGCCGAGAAGTGTATGCAAAGGTGTGTGACGTGTCTAGTTGGTTAACTGTTGTTAGTTTTAACAAATCAGTTCTCGCGACACATGTTGCAGGTCACGATTTCATGTGGTCCGACGAAATGCCTGTCTGGTTGTTAGCTAGTTCGAATTAGAGCGCCATCACCCCCTCAATCGTCTGCTATGATCACCATCCTACAGATCGGGGACCTACCGTCAGTTAAGTGAAGAAATGCAGGAGATTGTTCCAGTAAATACACCAGCTGCTGACATTAAGCAGTATGTAGCGGATGTTTACGGGAAGTTTATCACAACCGCTGACGTTGGAAACATCCGCCGCAAGTTAAAGCCTGCATTGTCAAGTGAGTTTGTTATTTGAGAATGGTAACATAACATCAGGGGACCTCGACTAGATGCCGTCGGTGATTAGTGCGGTAGGTGTGGTGCGCACCATGCGGGATGAAGGCAACAGATATACGCATATCTGCTTTGCTCAGCGAACGCAAATTGAACTATTCCGACGCTTCCCGCATGTTGTGAATGTGGATGCCACCCACGGGACAAACAGGCACAAGTATGTCATTAAACACTTCCCCATACTTTCGAAGCTGGAAGTTATATCAGTTCCTCGTAACAGATGGACATGGGACACGGCCGACCCGTGATGTACGGGTACGTTCGTAGTGAGAAGTATGCTTCACTACGTAGGCTGTTCGAAATTTTTCGAGAAATGATGGGCGAGCACATTGTGGTGAAGACGTTTGTCATGGATAAGATGGCTGCGCAAATGAGAGCAGCCCATGTGGTGTTCGGCTGCGACATAATGTTGTGTTACTTTCATGTACGCGATGCCGTACGTAAGCACGTAAGTGGGTAACATTTGTTTGTCATGTTTGTTGGAAGACGAACCACCTTCTCAGTCGTTATCTCTTCCACCGAATGGCTACGGTAGACAATGAGGAAGAGTAAGTTGCATCCTTACACGGTATACCGTAGGTTCAAACGTGACTTGCGTATCATCGCCGAACCGATAAGAAGTTTCTGAATTATTTGTTGTGTCATTGGCTGTACATCAAGCCGAAGTGGGCCATTCATGCGCAAAGCGATGTTGTCCACTTCGGCAATCGTACGAATAATAGGCTGGAGAATGCAAACGGACGGTTGAAGAAGAGAACGCATCCGAAGGATTTCCAGCACTCTCAAGCTAGGACAAATGGATGGGGTAATCATGAGCGTGTCCGCACAGGGTACGGTTTACCCTCATTTGTAAGCTGGGACAATTGCACGAGGCTGTTGTGAGCTTTTAATCAGGAGGTGTCCCTCGATGTCGTTTGTTAAACAGACCACCTTGTCCGCATTACAATGTACGTCATTACTCTATGGAAAATCCACAACACTGGTAGCAACGGATGGGTTAACTATGAACACAATCAGCGGAAATTTCCGCTTAAAAAGGGTCAAATTAAGGTCAGTATACAGTTGATTTGTGATTAGTTGAATGCTACCACCCACGCACGACTGCTGCGCGATGTCAAAGAGCTGTTTAATCAAGTTTCTATAAACTTACCATGCAAGGCCCGGATGATGCAGGGTGGAGGGGACTGATCGATATGTGTGGTTTTGTCGATTGGTTGGATCTGTTGGGTCGTATGGCGTAGTCGTGAACGGAGTCGAATGACGCATTCATTCGTGAGTGGTACAGCTGTCGACGCGGACTGCTTCTGATCGATACGTTGCAGCCTGGTCCGTTGCATAGACTGAGCTTTCAAATACCAAGGTGAGTTGCTGGTTTTACGTTTGTCATTTTGTGTTCTCTCATGCAGTAATATAATGCCTCTGTACACAGAGGTTTGTGTATACGGTACCTTTGAAAATGCTCACGTGAACGGCCAGTGTCAGGCTGTTTACATCTCAGTGAACGAAGTTAGTACACACTGAATGTGTTCGGCAGAGCAATTTCATGTTGCTCTATTTAAAGTGTGGTATGTTGTTTTTGTACTTAGTTTTATGTGTTTGATTGTGGTTCACGTATTCTCTCTTATTTATCTTTAAAGCCAGTTGGAACTGTGCGAAAGTCGAAGAACAAGTAAGAATTAAATAAAATTGCCATCGAAGAGGACTGTCAGTAGTTGAAAACGGCGATACATGCTAGCATTTGACTTCAGTGATCAGTTCGAAGGTGAGATTCTTACAGCGGTACCGGGGAAAAGTAAGCATTTTTCATGTTATTTCTTCTTTAGATGACGTCGTTCACAACGAAACAGATGACAGCAGTTCGTCAATCATTTGACTAAGAAGATTGTGGAACAGTGTCCAACGTGATAGAAGGTTTGAAAGAATGGGTATCAGAGTATGAGATTCCCAGGAGAGCAGTTACAGCGCTTTTGCGAATAATCAATCCTTTGGCGAGGTCTATGTCAACTGACGTTCGTTCTTTGTTGGGTACACCCTTTGCTTTTCCCTAAAAACTGATATCTGGTGGGAATTATGCTCATTTCGGCTTGCAATCTGCCCTATCACGCTTGCCATATGATGCATCACTGTTGAATGCTAATGAATAGCCATCCAGTTGCACATTGATGGCGTTAGACCTTTCAAGTCGTCGAAGCTGCAGTTACGGTCTGTACTTGGTAGCTTAGTTAAGCCCGTCACAACCATCCCGCGTATGGCTGGCATTTTTGCTGGTCGCAACAAACCTTGGAATGTGAACGAATATTTGTCTGATTTGGTCGCTGGGCTGTGTGCTCTGACATCACACAGAGTTACTGTCGGTAACCTGGAGCCTAAAGAGAAGTTGATAATCGGCAGCATTGTTTGTCACTCGCTAGCTAGAGCTTCTGCAAACCGCAAGTAAGATCACACTGGATACGCCATTTGTGGTGGCTGTACGCAAAATGACGTTCACAGTGACCACACAGTTACTTATCCTCTAACAGACTCTCCCAACCACGCAGGCGAATCCTTCCGGTGTGCCGGGAACAACGGGCAAACTCCGTTTAAGGTCCTTCCGTTGGGAATCATACACCATTTTCCACACAACTGCATGCGCTCCGTCTGTCTTGGTATAGTCTGAAGGCTGGTGTCATTGTGGCAGGAATCCCTTCACAACAACGACGTGCGTTTGGAAATTGATACCGCTGAACACGTTGACTTGAACATTGCCACCTGCCCTCGTCTATCTGAAGACGACTTTTCAAGAGTAGGTCGAAGTTGGTAGGAGTTCAAAAGTTGAAAAGCTTGCAAGGTTAGTCAGTCCCTCTTGTACATCGGACCACGGGTGTTGAGGACCATCATACTTCGGAAGAATAACACCAATTATCTGGACTTATCCATCGGGACTTACGTCCTTGCTCATCCGGTTCTCAGGGGATCATTGCTTGTCTGCGTAAGTTCGTGTTTAAATTTTTCTACATATATGGGGCAGGAAAAATGACATACAATGTCCATTCGTTGGTACATTTTTCAGACGGCGTTGCAGTTCACCGTTAACTTGACAAGCTTCCCACCTCCTCCTTGAGTCATACACTCACCAAGTTAAACATATGTCTTGTTCACCCTGTACTTCTGTGATCCAGTTGTACCGCTGTTGGAAAGAAGGGTGTGCCATGGCGAAGATGGTTGTGACTGATCGGTTGTTGCATGTTGAAGCCTACAGCAGGACACGCAAGAAACGATGGTTACACCTCAACACTTCCCTTATTTCGAGTACTAGTCCCAATAATGTAATCATTGCATGCAATCTGCCCCACCTCACTGTTTACATTGACAGTGTTAACCCAAATCAACCCAATATTCTGTGTTGCAAACGCGTGCAAATAAATGCTCACTTCTGGTTGAGTGAGATAGCATCGCCTATGTTGTACATAGTCAAGGTAAATGACGTCAACGATCAGTTATATCGTGTACTTTTTCCGATGTATTCTGCAACCATGTACTTTTTTTGTCGCCACCCAGTTCACTTTTACATACGTTCAACAAAGAATTGACAAACATGAACCACTGAAACGTGTTCGTGCATTCTTCTTCTATTACCGTGAAAAATGTTACCAGAAACTTGAAATACTTTTTACTTTCAGATATGGACGGTAAAAAGTGTTACTGTGTGGTAAAGATTGACGCCGACGACAACGAAGATGTTGCCGTCATCAGCAGCAGCTGGCTTAATGCTGCGCGAACAACAGCAGTCATTCCACGACTCCCTGGAAGTGCGTACTACAGGTATGCACGGAATCATTTGCAACCAAAATCAGACGACCCGAAGTTACCAGTTAGCATACTGGTTACCACAAGTAAGTAAGATTACTTTATATCAAACGTACCAACATTTCATTGTTACTGACCTGGAAAAAGCTAGGAAAATGTAGATGTGGCACACTTTCAGTGACTTACCTTCTAATGATCACACAATTAGGGGTTCACCCCCAAAACGTAAGTATATCACTCCTGCTGGTAAACATGTTACTAGTAAACAACCACGATTCGCGAACGACGATGGCGATGAACACCTCTGTGCGAAAAACGAAACTGTGAACCTGCTGCCGGGTATTCGGTTACATCATGCAGCACGGAGCAACAAGCACCAATCGGCTGCACAAAATACGGTGCACAGTCAATGACCCATAACTACAGCAGTGAGAAGACATCACCTTCATTCCCATTACTTACAGGAGGGGCTTAAAATAAACGGTCACCAAGTCCGATTTACAAAAGTTACTTTAACCCTTGGTATTGGTATGTTCGCCGAGCTTGGCATTTAGGTTGCAAACGTTTCATCACCAAACGAGGTGACATCATCAGTGCGTAAGTGTTTCAGCGTATAGTTTTTGAGCAACCGGAACGCCAAGCTCGGCGAACACACCAATACCAATACCAAAACCATTAACCTGAGCTACGAACCACATCACCTCTGTTCACAGAAATACGTTAGCCTTTCCTTTTCGCTTTAAACGGTGACAAAATGTACTTTGCACATCAGACATTCACTTAGAGCTATCTCATCGTATCAATGTTAAACTGAACACATTATGTACTAGCATGGAACGGATGACATCAGAAATAACACGATTAGCGAACAAACATACACTGTCTTTGTCGTTACCGGTGACGTCAGTGACGCAGTCACAGGAAATTGATAAGAAAATTTTGGATTCAAAGTTTCCTTCCGCAATGGTTTGTGCGAAGATTAGTGAAAGGCTAATGTTCTTTAAGGCTGATCATTTTCGAGGTATCAGCGCTCACAGTGTTGGAACTTTGTTTAGAAATTTGATGGAACGACCAATGATCAGGACAGTCTCAGACAAATGACCTATTCCGGTGCACATTAGATATTTGCATTCAAACGTACACAGTCGGAAAACTTTTGTTAGGTAAGACCTACCATATTGCCTTAATTCGTAACGTACCTAGGGCAGGTACACGAGAGGACGGAATACGCTGCCACCCCTGACAGCACGCTCAATGAATACTGTATAGGGTGGTTATGTTGCGCAAGAGGTAAACGGCCTACACAAAATGCGTACGCACCACACATTGAGGACTTCGGCCAGGTATGCATGCGGTAACATGACGGTATTCTTACTTTTCCACACAAAAATGAATTATGGATCTCGACGATCAGAATGCTTTTGACCCGAAGGATATTAACATTTCACACTTTTTACATATATAAATAGTTTCCCTTAATACTTATTTGTCCGAAGTATGCGGACTGTTTTTCCTTCAATGGCATCTTGAGAAGGGCCCCATTCCAACGGTTTGTTGGGTTCAGAGGCTACAGGGTGGGTGGGGATGTAAATGGGATGAGGATATGCGGCAGGTTGATAACCGGGGAAAATACTGTTAAGAAAAGCTGATTTAAGCGTGCGTCTTACCGGTTTGCAATTGGTCCGTACAACCCCTTTGTGTGCCCACACATGATTGGCTGAGAAAAACATAGTAGAAACGTTCACGCCGTGGACACGTCCCTTTCCCCCCACAATTATGCCATATTTGGCCAACTGGTAAAAAGTGGAAATACTAGTGGAAAAAGGAATTGTGCTGACACGGTATACCGTGTGCATGCCGAATATAACTGAGAAAATACCACTGACTTGCTAAGTTATTGGGCATAATCTTACGTTTGCAGCTTTATAAGATGATCAGTCTTCATGATCCAACAACGGTTCAATCGTGGAAAATATAATCACGATTTCACCCTTAATTACCTACAAATTTACGTAAAGTTATGTTCCCACGTTTATGACATCGATTTCCATTACGTTCCACCACTGATCCTTCGAAATAACATAGAATGCAACTTTCGTTATTTTTCCATTAATCCCTATGCCATTGAACTACCGCACACTCCTTGCTTACGTCTTCGGAAGATTAAAACAAAAAAATTTTCCAGCAACAGAATTCTACGATTTCAGGAACTGAAACACGTCACAAAATTACAACTAGGGTAACCGGAAAAAATCTTTTTACACCAAAGATTACAGATATATACGGTCTACCGATCACACGCATCCGAAGTTAGCAGCACTCGGCCGTTAACTGTTTGTGAATAGGTTGTGACCAACGTTCTCTCTGGTGCTTTCTATCCACTGCAATTGGACATATCCCGCTGCGTAGCAAGTGTTATTGCTCGTACTTACTATTCAGTACCGTACCAAAATGGATGTACTTAGTGTGTCGGTGAACTTTTACTTAGCTGCATAAATGGGTGAGTACAACTCGCGCCTTTGATGCACACAAGTGACTCAATGTGTTGCCACGTAGGCTAACTGAAGTTCTGGGCGATGCAAGCACATTAAGCCAAATTAGGTTTGTGTCAATTTGCGTGTGTACGTAACCGAGATTTGGTGAGCCTTATTTTGCGTAGGCACAGAATTACTTACATGTCTCTCGCCTACATTCAGTCGCTGTTGTGTCGTCGTAGTCATGGGCTTGCCGTGTTTAAGGTAGTCGTTTGTTCAGAATGATTTTGGACATCTTTATTTACATGGCTGACAGTGACACAGAAGTGACTCTATTCACTAACTGGGATTAACTATTGAATAATATTTAAACTCGTTCTTTACGAAAATCATTGCACATGTAAACATTTGTTCCAACGAGTAGACTTGCTAAGAGACATTCAACAAATGCATGTTCCACATACACCGAGCACAACAGTTAACCGAGAACGAATCCGCCTTTGAAGACCAAGTGAGAAAGGCTTTAACTTTCGACTCCACCGAAATTACCAAACGTGAACTGCTCACGAGGAGGATCATGATTGTTCTGAACAACGGGGTTGTCGCAAATTACAACAATATACAAGTCACTATACAATCCCTGAGTCGATCACCACTGTTTCACGTCATAACGCAAGTCATCGTGAGGATATACCTAGATATTGTTATGCTGTTATGGACGGCGAAGCCGTGTAACTTTATCGGAACCTCGTCTTGGTTTACTTGATTCGCCCTCACTTCTGTTGTAATTTCTTTCATTTATACACGATATAAGCATTCGTTCAACTGCCAAAACAGTAGCTCGATCTGATGATCTCACCTATCACTGCGAATACTGACCGGATGGAACCAAGAATCGAGCGTAATTGGTTACTGTCCTGCCGCACTCCGAAATGTTGCGCCAGGGAAGTCCCACCCAACCAAATAATTTGAATGTGTGCGCGAAGCTTCTGAGGATATGTTGCGAGTGGTCGACTAGTTATAAGACTCGCAGACTACTTAAGTGGTCACCGTCAAAGCGCCAAAATCGGCGCCGCATCTACTGATAGGTGAAACGCGAACAACAATGTGTCAGAGACCACCACGGCCAGGAAGCAGTTGAAAACTGTAACAGTGCTAGTGTGGTGGATTATCAAGCCGGAGGTGAGAGTATTCCAACACTTGGCGGAATACCTCAACGCGGAAGGGAGGTCCAAAAGACCATAGCGAGCAGATCGGGGACAACGTGGGCGACCGGATGAGTCATCGCTCGACTGGATCGGACCAACGGGCGAGGCACGGCAGGCAAAATAAGACGGATGACCTGATCGGGGCGCCGTTATTCCAACACTCAAGGAATATCTCGACACGGTCGCGGAATACGGTCAAAACCCACAGTGGATAGATTGCGGACAACACGAGCGACCGGACGAGCTATCGCTCAACAGGATCGGATTAACGGGCGAGGAGTGGCAGGCGGAAAACCCCCGGTAGAAGGCGCCGATCACACACGTAAACCGGGCAGAAGTGCACACGACGCGTGAACGGAAACCTGGACGTGTTGTGGACTGGATTGATGACTCATAAACGCGAGCGCGTGCATAGCGTGGTAACTAGCGTGTTGGACAATAAAGATTGTGCTTTATTGGACGCCTTCTCGCTACACTAATACTCTGGCATTCTGCTTTTCTGAAGCCATGAAATTGCGGTGGTTTGTGGATAAATAGTGAAGGGCCATTGAGGAGGAATTTCGCAACCTGTCCACCTGTTGTTCAATACAGCCGTTTACAGGGTGACGCAAAGTCGTTGCTCATTCCGTGTCTTGGACTGCCACAGAGGCGAAAAACTGAGTGTCACTTCCAGTAAACCGGTCTATCTTCGCAATACACCTTGATGGTCAGAAAAACTATTTAGGTGTTTGGATAGCATAGTTGATCTATTGACAACTTTCTTCCGAAATGCCCCAATGTGGCCTAACTTGTTGACCCACATTCAACATGGGAAAAATATGCGATCTTTTTGATTGTATCGCATGATGACTAGGAAGAACGTGGATCACAATATTGGGTTCACCGTTGAACTCAGACAGACTGTTCCAGCTACTAAAAGTATGCACTCATTATCACATGCTCGGGTTCAGTTTATCCCTCAAGTAACACATCGTCTTTTGGCAAACTTGCGTTAATCTTGCGGAAATCACCATATCAAAGAGTAACTGAAAGAAGCTGAATACCGTTGGACTATCAGGCAAAACTCGTTTGCAGTCCGGTTCGGTCCATCCGGGAACTTTCCAACTAAAGTCAGTTGTGGCACTGTCATCAGTTAATGAATCAAACAGCAAGCTCAAAGTAAAAACCCAAGAAAACACACCGTGCTTTCACGTTGCTTCATCATCAGACCCACTTCTGGCAAATTGACATTGCAAGGTACCCGGCTTAATTGCTTTTGGTCAACTGTAGCTTTAGACACATTGACTCGCACTTGATAGGTGTTTGACTGATTGTGAATGAGTCTATTTTCCGTTCCCATCCATCTAACAGTTTTGTTGAAACCTATCTATTTGTCCGTTTTTTTTTCAATTTTCCACTCATCCGTCCTTTGGCCGGAGGCAACCATCCAGCGTATTTTACGAGAAGCACTTTTTCTCTTCTACTTCATACATTTAACACTACCTAACATAAAATGAGATATGCACACCTTTTTATTTCCCGCCAATCTGATATATTCCAACGGATCCTGCTAAGAGGGTTGGTACATAAGTAAAGAGGGAAGGTTGAGTTATACACGTTTAACGCAAAATATTTTGGTGAATTTCATTTCTGCAAAAATGAAGACGTGGCGGAACGAACAACTGCTGTCACAATGGGTTTGGTATGTCAGTGCGGTTTTCGCTGTAATTTGTTCAGACACCAACAGTTAGTTGAGTGCAATCCACTTGTGAAAGAAGGCGCGTTTTGATCCAAGGAGTTATATCCATTCAATCAAGTGCAAGCCAGACTAGCAAGACACATAGACTAGGCAAACCGCATGAGTTCCCAGTGCGATACGATACGCTTTTGCTAACGAGACAACAGCAGGACCATAGTTTTTGTAATGCTTTTAATTGTGTTGCATGGGTAATACTCCACCAAGACGAAATAACTATCAACAGGCGCACATGCACCCAGTTTCAAGGTCATAGTCCCGGTTATCAAATGAAATGAGTATCCACAGTGATCTTGCAATCGCAATTATTTCGCCATCCCACAAAGGTAAAACGTTCATTGTGCACAAAAGAAGCTTTCCGCTGCGGAACAGGAATGGAGAAACATTATAGGATATCCAAACCCTAAGACCTACAATAGATAATCAAGGCCACTTGGCTAAATCTGGATTCAGGATGAGTATAGTAAAACGAGGTAAGCAACCAGTCAAGTAACAAAGAGGATGGTCTGAACGCTTAACTGGACGAAGTTTGGGTACCACTCAGTGGCAGTAAGAACTAGCTCAAGTCGGTGAAACTCCTCAGTGTCCAGTGGGTTCACGACGATACGCAGACACGATTTCCACCTTTACAAGGAAACGAACATCACACAGCTGATAGTGGATAATGCAAATACGTTCCCAGAGTCGAGTTGGTGTAGTTATAAGGAACCTGCCATTTTGGCTTGATTAACCGCTTTTTGCGATCATAATACAATCTGCTGACCACGTGTTGTTTGTAACCCGATTTATACTCCTGGAGTCTGCGTGATTGATGGCTGTATTTTTTAGGATTTCAGGTCCCATAAGAAAGCCCTAACGTGAAGTATTAATCTTACATCTGATTGAGCACATCTGTTGTAATTCTGTCATATTTCGTCACTGGTTTGCCAGGCTGATCTGGCCGTTTTCTGAGTAAATAACGGTCACGACAGCTGAAAATTCATCCGCACCAGCGCAACGCATGGTCCGCAGGGCTGATCGTGCAGTTCAGAGGCTAACTAAATTCAGTTACTTTCACATGCTTTCTTGGACAAAGAGGCTTACAAAATCAACCGAGAATACGTTATTCGTACGAATAATTACTGCCATCAATCTACGGGAACGGCGACGGGGGTCGACAAGACTTCGGTCATAAATTTACCCCACAATCGTGACCGTCCCCTGCAGAAAGACCACCTCTCTATACCTGAAAAAGATGACTAAATACCTTTATGATATGAATGAAATTACTTATTGTATTGAAACCAGTAGTGTTACCTCCTGAGGCGCACAAGGCAATTTCTTGAGACTGCCAGTGAGGGACGAGGAGTGACGACAAGTACCGCAATTCCTATTGAAGATTCGTCAATTGCCATCGGTGCAACTAATATTTCCAGTTAGTTGTTGGATGCCGGGCAGGACACCGTCTTCTCAAACAGTCACCCTAACAAGGGTAGGCTGTGATTATTAGCGAAAACTTATCGAAACCTGATTGCTATATAGTGAAATTCATCAAAGGGAAATAAAAAAACAATGATAATCCGGCGCTCAGCTGATGGTACCCGAGAGTTGACTTCGTAGGACAATAATACGTTCACCTTGGATAGGGCTTGCACGAGCGTTCCGTAACTAGGACATCTGCAACAGTAGTTACAAGCTTTTACCACAAATTTACCAACGAAAGCTGCCTATGCAGTGACCGGAGCACCAGCGTACATGCCGGTGGACAGGTATTTCATCTTTCTTCGTTGTAGTGATTGAAGTATCTGAAGTTTGCAGTATCAACATCGCAACAATGCACCCAGCACTTGTGATAAAGTGGGGCACTTGATTCAAAAGTGTGCATCAGTCGAATAAAGAGGGAAACCACCAGAGATTGCGAACGGCCTGAAGAAGACAAACAAAAGCAGCATTCACAACGATTACGCACTACTTTCACGCGTCCCTCAGTACCATACGTGGTAAAAGTGCACACAGAAGGTCAGCGTGTAAGGACGGAATTAGACACAAGGGCATCCGTGGCAATCATCATCGCAACTCTTAAAAAAAGCCCACAGCAGCTATTGCCATGCAAATTCAGGCTGTGTACTCACACTGACCCATAAAACAAACTGGTTGCGACAAATTACGTATCGGTTTGGGTCGTCACAAAAGAAATCTTAAACAGAAGTCAGAGAGATGGTGCACCGACCTTTTAGAATGGCATAATTTTTGTTGGTAGATTGTTATACAATTTGACATTCCCCGATGAGGCATGTTTGTTCAGCCCTATTTCCGCTAGCGTAGAACTTCTTCACTTTTCCGTTCCGCGCGCTGCACGCAGGACGCTTGCTGACTGTACATTTTCTTGCTTCTCGGTCGTGGCAATATATAGAGTACTGCGCTGTTCGTTGTCTTCTGAATTATTACCGCTGGGTAACTCATCGAATCTGGTGTGAGACTTTGTGGGAGAGTTCCCACAATGGCCAACAATGGACTGAACTCACACCGACCGTGTTTTTCGAACAACAGTAACATTTGCTGCGACAACAACAACAGAAGCACTATGAAGACTTCCACGAGAAACCATTTAAGGCGTTGATGTCTAATCTGAAAATTCAAAACTAAGTCATCAACATAAATAAGTGCGTACAATTTGCGTGAGCAGCGGCAAATTAAATCAATTTCGGTGACGCACAGAGACTGAAATCCAAAGTTTGGTTCTAAAAATACAAAGAATTCGGGGCCGACTTTATCAGGCTGAATAAAGCGTGCAGAACAAGGGTGTTAACGCTAAGACTAGTTAAAGCTGTGCACCAGAAAGCCGATAATTTCGTTCTATTAAAAAATACAGTTTGTCGGATCCAAATAAATTCTGACAAACGTGTTTGGCGAGCACTACTCACTCTTCACTGTAAATGTCAGAAACTGATGAGTGACGTCAACGACTCCGTAATTCACGCAAGAAAAAGGAATCTGACCAGTACAAGCACCGACGTATGATAGATGACCAGTTCAACTTTATATTCGTCTGTGTGCTGCAAAGAGGGACTGGCGTAAATGACTGCCAAAGAAAGTGGTATGGCTGTAGATTTCATTCACGTGAATCACTTTGTCAAGGAGCTTAAACACAGTCCAAACGCCAGAATTTTTGGTGTACACTATGCTACCCAGTCATTGTACTACATAACAAAAGGTCATTTAAACTGTACGTAAAGAAAGAATGTTAGGACAAGTCTAACACATCCCAAGCAAACTACAAAATTTTATGAAGCCACGGTGATTCATCTACTGTCAGGACTAAAAGGTCACCCCGTTCAGTGAACATATCCCTAAGTGGCTATGTGCACCGTAAGAGGTTGTCGGTACAGATACGTCTGTACGGGAGTGAAACCCAAATTCCTCTACCGCTAAGCATCTGGTTGAGATAGGACAGAGTAAGCGTCCTCGCGTATGTCTTTACGATTCAGAATCTCAAACAAAAGCAACCTGCAGTTCGCCAAGTGATAACAAACGAACGTGTCTGCTCGTTTCTCTGTTCATGGAAAGTTTGTGCTGGCACTGCGTCTGTCTCAGTAGGTAGGACAACACAAACCAGGTGGGCTTAGATAGGTATGATAACTTAAACTAGGTATCCATTGGTTGGTCCGTCTGCGTATGACTGCGGTTCTAGTATCCGCCCTTCTCTTTGATTTGTATTGTTCGCGCGCCTCTCATCAAGTCACACGTACGACCAGCGGCTAAGAAATCAGACGATTTGTCTTCTCTGCTTACTTGTCAACAGGTAATAACGCTCGTACAATAGAATGGAAAACATAAGCGCCCTAAAGTAACTACCATAGAAAATTGCACTACAATACATAGTAACTCACGAAAAGCACCAAAAGAAAGCATTGGAGTTTGTGAACATTCGGTAAGAACAAGTATGCGCTTGAATGTCAATCCATCGGTACAGAACCACTTACTGTTTACCGAATTGTATGCTCACTTTGGTAGGCATTCAGTTGAAATGAAATTTTTCTCCACTAATAACGTACATGAACTGCCACTCATAAAAGTCAGTTAGAACACACGTCGAACACCCAATAACAAAGCTGGCAGCACCGCTGGTCAAAGTGAGTCGGATATTTGGAACACTTTGAATACTAAGATTTGTTCATCAGCATCATTATTACAGATAACAATAAAGCAGTAGTTCACACTGATGTTCAGCTGCCAAACAACCACAAAAAAGCAAACCCTGTAGGGGAAAATACGGTATAGAAATGGTGAAAGGGGACAGCCTTGACGTACGCCGCTCCTGGTGCTGAAACTGTCAGACAGTTCACCGTAAACCCTAACCTGAGCTGAAGTATGGGAATAAAGCGCCGACAGTATGTTCACATACTCGGTCAATTCACCATTGCGTCCTAGCGACTCTAAAAATGTAGGCCGATCCACCGAATCGAACGCACCTTCATGGTCGAGGAATGCAGCGATTGTTGGTGGGCGATACGACGACCGTTCCAGAATTTGACGAAGTGTAAAAATGTGATCAATACATCCTCGCCCATGGCGAAACCTTGCTTGTTCCTCCCGAATGTTTGCCTCTCGAGCTGCAGAGTCGACAAAGTAAGATGGATACCAGAACCCTAGTCATAATTGGGCTCAAGCAAGTCCTCCTATGGTTTTCGCAATTACCCGTGATTTCCTTCTTGAATATCGGAGTGGAATGTTTTTCGTCGTACGCGCAAACTGAAATAACTGAGTTGCTATCCCTAATGACGCCTCCCCACCTTTTCTGAAAACTGGCGGCACGAAATCATCTGAGCCAGAAAATCTATTACGTTCGAGATCCCATATGCAATTGCGGACCTCAGTTTTAGTGGGTGGTGCTAAATCTACCCACCAGAGTACTATATTGCGTGTGTGGCAGTAACACAGTAGAAGCAGGAGACCAGTTAAATTGACTCTCAAAGTGTTCCGTCCAACGCCCTAACCTTCTGAACTTATTATGGACGAGTGTGTCATCTGCCTCGCTGACAAATTCACTAACGGACGATCGCGTGGGACCAGTAGTACGGAAAAGCTTGAACAGTCTCTCGATGTCTCTTGAGGCAAAGGCGGTTTCCGTTTCCTTGACTTTCTTCATCAACCAAGCCTCACTATCAACGTTTTTGGGTTGATTTCGATTTCCTACGGGTATCTCTCCTAAGCTTGTTATGTGTGCCGTCAGAAAGAATGTTTCGTATGGTTTTTAATAACCCCAGAGGTTTCTTCGAGATTCGTTGTTTGTTAGAATCACGAACTCCCGTACCGCGTGCTACAGTGCCTGGTTCCCGAGCGGCCTGTGAGATCTCGGTCCAGCAGCTATTATGATCTTTGTGGTAAGAGTTGCTAAACCTGCTTTCTAAGTTAGCTTTGTACTTATGCTTCACCTACGGTATAGTCAGCGCCTCAGCAACCAGTCGTTGCTGTCGGGTGGATTGTTGCCCAGCAAAAATAAGAACGAAATGACAACGTACCAACGCACGATCTGCACCCAAGTATGCGCTCCAATGAGAATGACAGTTGTGGATCAATCCGCGCTACGTGTAACTAAAAGCTATGTTGTCTAGCTGACACCAGACCTGATTCGGTGAAGGACGGCGGCTAGTAGAGCAGTGACACGCACGATGTCTAAAACTGGTGCTGGTTAAAATTAGTTTACGCTCATTACACAGTCGCCCGTCATTATCCGAACGATGTGATGCTATCCGAAACCTACCTGCCTCATCAAGGCGGCTAACCTGAACGTTTGTATCTCTTGACAGAAATATTAAATCAGGACCATGTCAGCCGAAGGAGAGTGGCCAGATCCGAGAAAACCGCGTTTTTGACACTGACGTCAATACAATAATTTGGATCATAAGCAGACACAATGAATAAATTTCTGAAAGTTTTGCGTCTAGAGCTGGCCTTAACAGAACCTGCCAAGCGGACGGCACAAAGTCTACTGTTAACAGGAATCCAATCTACTAATGCGGCTGCGGCCGTCGTGCTGAGGACTATACCTACCCCAGCCTGACCTGTAACAGCGGCTGTGGAGTCACCCGAAGTGTATAACCAGTATCGGGTAGACAATGCGGGTGCTGTTAGTTTCATACGTTGACTACTGTCATGGATTCTAGTCTCCGAGATACAGCAGACATCAACATGCAACGAGTCTAGCGTTCGTGCGAGAGCCGCTTGCTGACCTGTCTTTGTAGAGTGCGAACGTTGAAGGCACCTATATTAATTCGCGTTCTAGGTCTAAGCAAGGGACGAGGGAGGCCTGAAGCTGAAAGGCAAGAGACGGAACTTACCGGCTCAGTGTTACTACAGTTAGCTACATCTGTTGTGGGACCTGTAGAGTAATTATCAGAAATGGAGGTCGGGAGGGGCCTGAGAGCTAAATTTGATAGGACAGTGGGGGAGGGTCAGCAGTAGCATGTTTTCGCCTATCCACCCTGCTGTATGCAGCAGATAGGGCGACCCGGTTTATACTGCGAGACGGCCGATGCAGTATGGATTTATTGTTGTGAATATTCATGGTTGTGTGTGGGCTGAGATACTACCAGGATGACCAGACCTAGACAGGAGAACCACTACGGTTCTCAACTAAAAGTCATAGAGATGCGCAAGCGGAGGCACTGCGTCAAGGTATAGGCTTCATTTATCAACGGCAAACGTGTTGTTTACCGAAAAGCTGTAGACAGCAACAATAATGAATATCCGAGTTGCATAAGGCTCAATCAGCTAAACTTTAAAAATCTGCTATAGGATTTACGGAATACAAAACTACATCGCAGATAATATGCTCCCATTAACTGACTGAATGTAACTACTGGGTGCAACAGAAGTCCCGATTTTTTTTTTAAAAAAATAAAAAAGAATCACTGTATCAATGACTTGAGAATTATCGAGGAGTTCGCGTTATCAACATTGGTGATTTAAATTCATAAGTCAAATTGAGTCTGACCTGCCCAGATCTTTTGGAGTGATCATGGGGTGACGTATAATCGAGAGACGTACTTTTCTTGTTGCACAGTTCAAGGGTAATGGGATAATTAGGTAGCAAAAGTGTGTGCACGATCGTTTATAGCTCACCTTCCTAGTCGTGCATCTGGACTTCAGAGTACATACTAAAGGGTTGAGTGATCTGTGCGCCCTATGACAAACTTCAAAATGTCCACAGTACATTATCCTGGCTTTGCGCTATTCCCACAGAAATATTTCGCTGACGTAGTCCAGGACTAATATCAGCAAAAAGCGCATTATGACCTAAATGAAGAATGTCAATCGTTGAAATCAACTACAGATCGACAGTATCGAGCTATGTCCCAGGATTTCTGATACAGCTATGATAGGTAATCTAAAGTCAACGTTTGAACA
>LOND01001439.1:16857-33426 GCA_014220965.1 Paragonimus kellicotti | reverse complement strand
TCTTTCCGGAAAATGTACCAGTTCTGGATACATTGCCACCCAACCGCTGCCTTGCAGTACAGGCTTTTGAGCCAAAGGCTTTGGTTGAGAACCCTAATCATTCTCTGTCTGCGTTTGGACGTCTGGCAAATTCCTCCACATCAAACCATGAATTCACAATAACAAGTAATTTCATACTGCATCGGCCGTCTCGCAGTATAAACCGGGTCGCCCTATCTGCTGCATACAGCAGGGTGGATAGGCGAAAACATGCTACTGCTGACCCCTCCCCCACTGTCCTATCAAATTTAGCTCTCAGGCCCCTCCCGACCTCCATTTCTGATAATTACTCTACAGGTCCCACAACAGATGTAGCTAACTGTGGTAACACTGAGCCGGTAAGTTCCGTCTCTTGCCTTTCAGCTTCAGGCCTCCTCGTCCCTTGCTTAGATAGGAGCGAATTAATATGCTTTAACGTTGCACGTAAAACATAGTCAGAGCGCTCTGCACAAATACGCTAGACTCGTTGCACGTTGATGTCTGCTGTATCTCGGAGACTAGAATCCATGACAGTAGTCAACGTATGAAACTAACAGCACCTGCATTGTCTACCGGATACTGGTTATACACTTCGGGCGACTCCACAGCCGCTGTTACAGGTCAGGCTGGAGTAGGTATAGTCCTCAGCACGACGGCCGCAGCCGCATTAGTAGATTGGATTCCTGTTAACAGTAGACTTTGTGCCGTCCGCTTGGCAGGTTCTGTTAAAATCAGCTCTAGACGCAAAATCAGGTTAAAATCTTTCGGATGTTCTCGCTTATGCTACCCTATGGGTGTAGTGCATCGCTCAATCACACTTTTAATTGGATCTGCACATCTCTTCGTCGAACGTGCTCGATATAGTGTTCTGGCCGGAGATATGGATGCCCAGTCGGTCCTTGGTGAGCGAATCTTCTTTAGTTGTTAGGTTTGTAGCATCACATCGATCGATAATGGTGGACGATTGTTGCAGCTGTGCGCTGAGCATAATCTATTTTTAGCCAGTACTGGTTTTAGGCATCGTGCACGCCAATGCTATACTTGGCGCCGCCTTTCCGATCAGCCTTGTTCAGGATAGACCACTATGCCGTCTATGTATAGTTGCGGGTGTTCATTCAAGGACTGTCGTTTTAGTTGGGGCACGTTTAACTGGATTCAGAATCGGGCTTGGTACGTTGCCGTTTTGTTCTTATTTTGTGTAGCACGAGCCACCGTACAGCACGAGCTCTGAGAAATGCCTTAAGCGAATCGGCAGCATATTATCAAAACCACGCTTAGAAAAGCTCCTAGTTGATACTTCCTCCAAAGACCTAAATCTGCTGGAACTCATACGGAATCTTCACAATGCCATTCCGAAGCAGGAGTGTAGCATGCGGTACAGGGCTACATGGGGCAAAACGAACATTGATTTCAGAGAAATCCCTGGGTAAGTGTGAAGGCAAACGGAGGTTCCTTCTGTGAGTTCAGCATTAACAATTCTAGGCAGAAGTCCGTATGGACTGAACGCATCTAAAGGCTATCTGAGGTTGGTTTAGTGGAAAAGTTAGGGATATGGAGACCGCATTTTGCGCTCAGGGAACATGATAAAACTGTTTAATGCTGAGTCTGCCACTCTTCCAAGCGATCCAACCTGGAGGACCAGGAGACTGGGTTTGTCAGACCTCTACCCATTGGCCTGCCTGGTATGAGTGACTCTATCGGTGTGGTGATCACACCGTCCAGTTTAGCCCAATAGGTCATCGAGATGCGCAAGCCGTCACACCACGTCAAGGTCCAGTCTCGTTGTGACGGATCTGTTCAACCACCATATAAATAAGCCATACTGCAGAGTTGAAAAAGATATCCGCTATATACCAGCTATGCCAATTCATTGATCCGGAACGTGCTTCGTATCCGCGAGTTGTGCGGTGCTATATCAGGTTTGGTAAGAGCAAATGTCATGAACATGGTCAAGAAGTCTATCTTTGTCAGGACAGACGAACTGTCCGGTGGTAGCATTAATCAAAAACATGAGAGCAAACATTGCTACGGGCATGAGACTAGATCGTGGATGAAAAGAAAGGTTTTCAACGCCAATGACAGGTGTAGACTCGGTTACACGAATGCTGTTTTAAGACTCCATATTTTAACCACCAATCGATCATTCAGCTCTAAGCCGTACTCATGGGTACAGTGACTTGGGCTGCCGTTGATGTTGATAACGGTTCGCGAAGTTGCGGAGTAATAACTCGCTATAAATACATGGCAAAAAGAAAGCGGACAAAGAAAACAAACGAACAGAAACAATCGACCTACACGAAAAAGAGATGCAGACTGGCTATTGAATGCGACAAAATTCCATGTCAGAGAGCGTTTCCAACCAGCAAGGTGGATGGTCGCGAACTCTCAAACCGGATAGACGGCACCCACCTACATTGCTCAGCTGGACAGTGAAGGCTTTTACAGCCCGCGAACACGTCATCGCTTGGCCACCTTGTAGTTGTTTCCAGCCACCAGAAACCACTCTGAACAACGTACAGTGTAGCAGACGCTTCGTCGGTATACAGAATAAGTAACCCAAGCAGCGAAGACTGTGCATTTTCGGTTTCTCGATTATCCGTTGCGAATTTGCACAATTTCCAAACATCAGCCGGTGGACTGTTGAGGTGCCCACAAAGTCAGCTCACTTGATACAGGCCAACTGGCGGGGACAACGATGATCAAACGAAGAGTCAGTGTGCATCTTCCGTATGTACGGGCCAGGTCCCTGATCCACAGAACAAAACTGACCGCAAATACGCATTGTAACGATCCACGTCTGATCGTTGAGTTACGCGTAGCCCAAAACGGATCCCCAAAATGAAAACAAGATTGGATCCAACAATTTCTACGGTACTATTAAAGAAATGCATCAATAATTACAATAGGCAAACCTCAATCATTCACGACGAGTCTCGTCCAACGAAATCAATGGTTTCCCAACGGGACCAGCAAGGTCAAAGGTGAACCGTCACGCGAGTAGGCCAGGTCAAGAATGGCTGCTCGCGCCGCAGACGATTGATGACAAATTAGTTCAATAAAACACAACAAAGTGGGCAAGGTAGTGAGAACAAAAAATGTCAGCTTGGTGAGAAAATACAGCAAATGTAAACGGTGGGAACGAATATTTTCAGTTACGGGATCAAAAAAATTACACTCATTGTAAACTGTCCTCAACTGACAAACAAACATCTTTGCGACACCACATGTGACGGCGGTTGGCGAATGTCTTATGTGCTTTCGCTGTCCTCGTGGATACCTTGTTAGCAATATTACAGACTGATCAGCTGACACTACACAGGTAGGTGAAGCGATTGACAGTGTCCAGCGGCCTGTTCGTAATAAAAAAAGGCAGGATCAGTGCCAGCCCAATCTCGTACCAGCACTTTACATTTTGAAGGTGCATACAGATAAGCCATATCATTTAAACGAGTCAAGCCCGGTGTGCATGTTCTCCGCAGAAGAACTGAGCAAAGCAGTGTCGTCCGCATACACAATATCAGCAAACTTACTACCTGGCACAAGTTCCACCTCGAGATTTGCAGGCTGGACACCTCTGTCGAACGCAACTCGATGTGTAGGATGGTAGAAGTGGCTGTCCACAAATGCGCACGTTACACTCAGAGCGGACATACGACTTCAACAACATTACACACTTCACTGTGACTCCTCCACGATAGAGACAGTCTCAGTCAGTGTGTTGTGCAACCGAGCTGAAAGCAGCCTTTCGGTTTAAAAATACCACTGGCGTTGGCTGAGGAAAGTAGTGTCGATGCTACAGAGTCCATCGCCCGTGACCAAGCCGGAAACCTGTCTGCTTTTTTCTTATACAGTTATCTCCGTCTTCACAGTATCAGAAGTGTACCATATGAGCGCCAAATAGGCAATAACGCGACCCATCGGTGCCTTCAAAAACAGTAAACCACAGAACTGCTAGGCACTCTGGTAGCTGAGGCATGTTTCGTGAACGGCAATCGATTGTAAGCAGCGCCATATACATTCTACAAAACCTAGATTAGGCCGCAAACAACAATTGAGACTAAGGAATGACATATGTTTGAGAGGAGGTAGACGTGGACAGCAATACTGCACTTCATGGGAAGCAATTGGATAATGTCTGGGGGCAAAAAGGCCATGCTCGCTAATAGTTAGGCTCGTTGTCAGAATAAGAGCGGAATCGAGGTCAACGGTGACCTTGTTGTGAAATCCAGCGTTCTAATGAGAATATTCCGTGAAGGTCATGGAACCCAAATGTCACACAATGTGCATGAACACATTACGCTTTGTGGGCACATTTGTCAATGTGACTAGATCCAACTTCATAACCAATAAGGCTAACCGCGGTCACCAACGAATATGCAGCCACTAACTAATGAAAATACGAAATGATCAACCACAAAACGGTTCTACCGATTTTGACCAACAGGTCACTAAAAGTTATCACTGTCGGGTAACGTGCTCATGCTGGCAATCAGTAACTGCATTCATGCACAATATCCACATGTTGCACAACTCACCACGGGCTGATGGTCAGTTTGATGAATGCCTCAGCCCGTGACAGTAAGACATTAGGATACTACATTGAATTCACTAACTAAAACGCAGCTCCTCCCTCTGATTGAGTAGAAACCATCAAAAAGTGCACGCGTGAGAATGAGCAACAAGGAAAGAATATAAAGTGTATTTTGGGACCGTAACCTCACTTCTGAATGAACAGGAAAATACAATTAACAATTGGTCTCTCAGTTTACCCTGACAGACATAAGAAAGCTATCGTCTTATCCAGACTCTTTCCTTCACGCTTGCCTGAACATTAAAATTAGCCAAACTACTATGTAAAACGGAGAATAGAAAAAACGGTCACAACAGTGACTGAAATCCATACAAAATGAAACTTACATCCAAGATTTTATCACAAAATTTGTTGATACTGGCGAAATAAGAGTGTGGCCCAGCCAGCTGGTTGTTGATAGGCTGTTTCAGAAACGCTGCGCGGGCAATTTTGTCTAACTAAGTCTCCCGTGGGTACTTGAGTTCAACGTTAAATCCAAGCTTCGTTGAAGTTTGACGAAATGAGTCAGCCAGTTCCGGCAACGGTTGTCCTTGAATGCCCGAAGCGTCTGGTAGCGGATCTGACATGGTCGACGGAGCAGGGTGGGTCGGCACGCAGCCGGCTTTGTCAAATTCATCATCTGATGAACACGGTTCACGACCAAGCAAGTTTCGTAACTCGGACAGCGAGTAGTTGACCACCAAATTGGTAGTTTTCTCGTCCACAGGTGGATCAGCTGCAGAAAGAACGGTAATGTATAACAGTCGTAAGACGAACTGTTGATCACGGAGTATCGGAAATTTTCCACTTCCCACCAGCTCTGTCAACATCCTATCGCAAACTTAGTTCTACCGGATAAGAACAGTGCATTTTTCCTTGATCAACATTGGTGAATCAACCGAAATCTTAGACCCATATGGGACAATAAGCCTCTATGTCTCAGTGTGCCTTCGAAGTACGCTTGCAACGTTGAAACGATGTTGCAAGAGGCTTTTCCGGTTGTTCAAGTAACGCTTAGAACACAAAACTACCGAGGTATTTTGAGGGAATAATTAAAAGACAAAAGTGGTTTACCAGATCAACATTTCGTAGACTCGGCACGCACGTAACTAGATCAGAAAGGGAACGAACACAGTAGAAGACGGACGGGATGGGCGTTTACAACCAATTGTACATTGATACATCACACTGAGCTACCACAGTAACTGGAACGTCAACAAGAACTGTTTCTGAACATGCAAAGGTCTTGTACAACGTACTGAAGGCACTTTACCGAATTACACGATGCAACTCTTTCGTATATGTAACAGTAGTGAATGTTTTAGTGATGTCCACCTTGTGGTCTGTCTTGAGTATTCACGTAGCGATGTAACAACGGATTTCGATCTTCTGAGGCAGTTGGTGCCGTCAGAGTGATCAGTAAGATTTTTAATTATTTTGGAAAGTGTTCACTGTTACGAGTACCCAGAGAATAATTGGTTTTTCCTGTGCAATGCCCAATACAACCACAGGAAAAACTGCAAGTTAAGTGAGACGTGCACTGATCATTGGTGTCCCCCTTATCCGACGACACAGCCAGCTGCAAGGCTCGATGTACTACGTGAAGTCCAGTACCGTAATAAGTTGACAAAATAGCGGCATTCATGCGCTGCTTCAATGTTTTGGCCCATAAACGACACCTTCAGGAAACATACCTCTTGAACACTGTTCAGTGTGTACAGAACGTTACTCCAGAAAACATCGTATGATTCTGCTGAAATTCTTGAAGGGAACTAGTTTAACTTGCTGAGGAACGCCAATTTAGAAAACAGGATCTTGAGTGCCAAGAAATCAAGGCAGGCTAAAAGTAAATCGCAGCGAATGACCAGAAAGATAATGCTGAATGTCACTGAACGCCATGAACCAGCCAAGATGCCATAACAAATGAGGGGGGAGAAATAGGGGTCTTGTATAGAAGAAAGACGTGGGGAGAAAAGAAGGATGTCATACGTCGCTGTACACGGAAAGTAGTTAGCACGAACACCATTTACTTCAATGCTTTGTTTCGCCATATCGGACAGCATTTTCAATCAAACGTGTTCATAGATCTTTGGGCCCCAGCCAGAAAGAAGAAAACGCCCCACTGAAGCAACATACTATGTCAGTGCTCTCATACCCCAAATCCGTGTTATACGCTAGCCAATAGGCTGCCGCTCATGGCCTAAACCACAACTCACAAGTAAAGCACGGTTTGGTAAAGGGTGAGTTGACAATTGTAAAGTGGTCAACCCAACGAATCCTGTGAGACGAGATCAACATGTTCAACAGAGTCTATTCGTTTCGAAAACACGTCGATGAACTCCGTCAATGCTAACACGGCGTTCCCAGCACACGCCGCTGACGCTTCGGACAAGCTAATGGTCTAAAACGGACAATCTATGAACAGCCACCACGCCAGTGAGCCACATTTCTCAAGCGGACAGATTGCCAAACAGGAGCCAATAGCGCCTGATGCACGGCAGTTCGGATGAAAAGACCTAAAACGAAGACTGCAGAACTCAGTCCGAACAGATGAGAAAGGTATGTAAACAGCAGCATCGCTCAAACTCGTTGCACTCTTACAGGTACACATTAGCGAAATGGGCCTTCTCCAGCGTGAACAGAGTAATTTGTTGGCGTTATGGGAGTCTCGAGGAATGATGTTTGCTTAACTCACAATGATTACCGGTCACCACTTCCAACCCTAACCTGTATGTGACCGCCTGACACAAAACACTTCCATTATGCTCTGCAGTGACCGAAAAAGGCAACAAGCCTTGTGAACGACTGAAATGTTGGAGGCGGAGTGACGAATCGCAATTTCATTTCAAGAATTTAGGTAGAGTACATGCGTGTGAAGAATTCAGCGTGAGTGATTTAGTGATGGAGTAGGCATTCAAAAGAGATATGGTGGTTCGGTCCACCCGTGACAAGTTGGGATGAGCGACTTGGTCTGCCTTCACCTCACTATCAAGGGTTTGGGCTAAAAACACTTATTACAACAACGGTAATCCTTATTGTTTCCCAGATAAGGTGGTGGGATACTTCAGGATTACAAAGCTCCGGTGCATCATCGTACGGGTGTTCAGGCTCTCTCTCATCAATGAATGCTTACTTTGTGTATCGGTTTTCAATGCAGATTACTGAAACGTCCAAATAAGACTTCTTGTAAAAACTTCTTAGGCACAAACAAGTGCCAGTATGAAGAAAACTCAGCGAATTAGACGAAAAACAGAGCTGCTTCCACCAGTGAAATGAACTGCCATACAAAGTCAGCGCCCGAAATCGCTGTGTTATCCGCGCGGAAATAAAACCGGATAGAAGCTTGGGGAGAAAGTCGTTATCACCGCCAACAGCACCATGAGCCGTATACACAGAATGTGAGTCAGTCATGTGGTTGAAAAACGGAAAGGAAATGGAAAGGTCCGGTACAAAAGTGACATATCGTCTACATTTTGGTCAACGTGATCAACTGATATTAATCTCTCAGGACACATCTGAGATTACCATGACCAAGTGAAAATAATATGCATCTGTCAACAATGTGGAATTAAATTCTATGAAGAACCCTTCATAAAAAATGGACCACAGATTTCTCCCACTAACCAGCGGTCGTACTAAGCGATGCTCAGCGCTCCAGAATTGCTCATAAATAACAACCATTGTCGATTAATATCATTCAATGTGGCTGAAGCACAGAGTAATACGATTTGTTTGTGACTTCATGTTATTCTTGAGTCTTTGGCTAAAAACCAGTCAACATTTGAAATTATCTCGTTGTGCCGCATCCACAGCAAAACACATCGCAAAAGAATCGTGGTGATAGCTGAACAGATTAAACTCAAAGAGGTGGACGGATGGCATGAACCACTTACTTCTGCGCACAGAGTACTGGCCGTATTTATTTGGTCAACACAGCACCACTGATAGTCAACGATTTGGGTTATGTAGCACACCCTGGAGACAGCTCACAATATCGATCTGATAAGTTACTTAGGTGTGTCAGGTTCTTTAAGCTCCATAGGCCACAATCGGTGATGTGTGCAGGATGTTAATAGATCATGTCACACATCTACCTTGATGGTGACTTTTTGGCTTGAAATCGCTGTGCAACTGTACTCGGTACGCCCATTTGTTGTACAACTTATGGCGTAAATCAAAATGTTAATACTGCGTAACGTTTGCTTTCTTTCTACTTTAACATCAGGACGGTCAACAGGTCATTTTTGAAGATTTTTCGAATTATGAGTCAAGCAATACCATATTTTGAAAGACAAGACTGCCACCTCTTGACTCTTCCTGTTAATATAAATTCTACACTTTCACAAACAATCACAGAAGTCGTGCACGTTGAATAGGATGCCAGAGAAGGCTAAACGTGTTCATTTTCTAAAACAACCCATGTCAAATATGACCAAGATTACGACTGTAGCGAACAGACGTTGCGATGTCGAGTATAAGTGCATAAGGACGTGAAACCCTAGATGAGTGCATGCGCAGATCTCAAACTAGTCGCACAGTGCATGATCAGTGATCACTTACATAGATCTAGGGCGACAACAACTACTCATTTTTCAGGCTGGTCAGTGCGTATTGAGATGGAGATTTTGACGGTTAAGCAAACGGTACCAGTGGGGCTACTGTTAGGAAAACCGGATTTTAGGACCTATGTTCAAAATTGGCAAATAATAGACCGAATTGGTAAGTATATTCTATCGTCTTACTAATCTCGTAACAGTGGCGACAGTAGAAAACTGGGGAGACGAATATATGTGGTGGTCCACTACCTGCAATGAAATTATTCATTGTTACTCCATAAGCACGAAGTCAACCTGTTCGTTGCATGGCGCACATGATGTATGCTTGTCGGCGAACACATCCTGCAAAATATCAATAATCATTCCGAATGGGATGGTCTCTGCAGGGGCTGGAGAGAGCTGGCCGCTTACAGATTGCATGAAGACTATTGAGAACAGGCCATTACGGTGAAATCATCTGGGCCTTTTTTACTTCTGTTAAGGTATATACCATTGAAACAGAAGATTAGTTTTGTGATATCTGAATAGAGGAAGCTAAAAATCCCCACATGCATTTCGACATAAAGCACGAAAACCATAGACTTGTGAATCCAAACAGCAGTGTTCACCTCTAGCGGCTACTGCACATCTCGACCTTCAAGTATCAACCTAATTGGTTTCACACGAAAATTGTTATATGAGATATCAACAATACTACACATTTTACTGGAATATTGTGGAGAAAAAACAACTACAAATTACCACATAATTCGTTCACAAGCAAAACATACGTACAAGTATGGCTTGGCAAAATTGATTCCAGTCGAGGTCAATGAGACGTAGGATTACGTCCACGACTCAAGCTTTCTGGAATTCGCCCGTACAACCCACCCGTTTGCGCCCAGGCTTTGGAACTGTCTTGGCCAACGCCCCCTCCCTCGTTAGTCTGTCAAGACCCATTGTTCAAGTAAGTACTTGATTGCGTTTGACATTCATTTGACCGACTTCCATTAACCACCCGTTCCTCCGTTTACTTCCTTAATGATTCCGTTGTAAAATTGTTATATAAACTGTGATGTATTTCGCTTGATGATGAATCACTGAAGACAGACATGTTCACTACATGATACTTTTCGTAACTTCGCCGGAAATTTTTACGCGAAAACTGATTCCCTCAGAAAAAAGGTAAATTACCCGGGTGAGGGAACGAGCACGAGAAAAACGGGGTCGCGTGCACTGAAGCTAATTCACTGTCAGACGTCTGTTGAAAGGCAAGCAGTTCGCATTGGTTACCTAAGCTGAATCTGATATGAAAAAGCGCAGCTCACACCCGTTGCACTTTTATATGTAAGCCGGTTGAAAGCTCACTCACCCTAAGTAAATGGAACTATTCGTAATTTTTGTTAATGCTTACCTATCGGTTTCGATGGACTGCGTGGCTTTTGTTGATTACGGATCCTCGATTCGGTCATCAATAATGCGACTCAACATAATTTCCTTCAGCTTGGCAGGTTGATCGTCAAACTTCCCAACTGGGCGACCAATTAAAATGTAGGAAGGATTGATGAACCAGAATTTCAACACAGAAATTTACATGGAAGGATACGCGTATTGTGACTCTGGGGCGAACGAACCAACGACCGCACTGTGATTGCCACCAAGCAAAGTTATGGCGATTCAGTCCACGCACGATAGTTTGTAGATCTGAGAGAAGCGACCTAGTCCGTCTAGATGATACCTTCAAGGCTCTGAACTAGGAGGACTCACTGCAAAAACATTAATTGTCAATCTTCCCTATTGAGAATAACCGAATATTTCAAGGTGATAATGCACTGACCGACTGATACAGTCCGATAAAGAAGTTGCAGTCACCTAACAAAGAAAACAATACCTTGTTCAGGGCGGATAACTATCAGTTGTATTGTTCAGTTTCGTTCAACAGTGCAGGGGACTAGGGATCTGGTGCCCAGTCAGGTGGAGAGGCGGCAGACGGTGAAGTCGTGTGGAAGTCCATTACGAAAAGCCGTGCTTACAAAGGTCACCAAGTTGACCAGTACCGAGAAGCAGATACAAGTACACAAAAATGCAACAGATGCCCTTTCCGAGTCTGCTGGCGGACAAAACCTAACTGCGACTAGTTTTATCCAGGAGCGTACAACTTACAAATCGGGTTTGTACACGTTGAGTGCTGAAAATCACTTCGCCCATCTTTTTGCTTGAAAGAGTATACACGTCTGGATGAAGAGGCCCGCTTTTAAGCCGACCAGGAAATCTCCCATGACCACACACCAAAACATCTTCCTTTATACGGTGACGCAAAAGACGGATACTGTTTCGCAACTACAAAGCAAGGGTCTTATGAAACAAAGTTCAACGATTGGTACGATAACTGTTTTGAACAGATACACAACGCTGAATTAAGCAGCCTGATTGCAAGCGCCTGAACTGTCCTCAAGTAGCATCAGGTGAGGAGACCATGGGGCGACCATCCCAATGAAAGAGATATGTATGCAAGCAACATAGAATTGAGCGCACACAGTCACCAATAAAGACACAACATCCGATAGTACTCGTGTTATGAACTCGAAGATGTTAATCAACAGCAATTTAACGAACATAGCCTACCATCTGCGTTCCCACATCACCAATGTCTAAGCTAATAAAATGACCCAATGAGTCGCGATCATCGTTCGAAACAATGTAAGTTGGGTAACATTAATGCTTAATCCCCATATGAACAACAATAAAAACAAACCCTGGTTTAAAAATAAAATGAACAGATAGGACGAAACTTAATCCATGAGATCCGCATGTCTAAACTCAATCAACATCAGGATGCCCATAACATGCGATTAAACAATCGAACTACAGGTGAATGTAAGACGGCAACTGGCACCTTGTAGTTTTTACTGCTCTTGCTTAATTAGCAAACATTACGTCACGAACGATTCGGTCACGTCACAAAACCCGATTAGCGGTCATATCGGTCTATGCACACAATATGTTTGTGTCAGTTGCATCGAAAAAACTGTAGCCACAGTTTAACAGTATAGAAACCATGTTCACAATATGTGAACGTTCGAAACCCAAAGTCCAAAAAACATCAGTCGAGGACACACAAACGAACCAGAGTGGATAACGAGATAACTGTGTTACATCTGAAAATACCGTGTGCGAGCCTTGCAGCAACAGGTTATAAGTGACTTTGATGGGAAACGGACGAGTTCGAACCTTCAAGCCATGCTCTAAATAATCTGGTGCGTTAGACACCATTCACTCAGTGTGGTGTTAGCTGACAGTCAAGTTTCAGAACACGGTATGTTATTTTGAATTTACCTGCAAACTGTGCAGTCAGTGGAGCTGCCATTCTTGACAATGTCTGTTGTGCAGGAGTCAGTCAGATAGCCTCATTAATTCCATAGGTACATCTGTTTGTACTACCTAACGACTTGTGAATTTCATGATCTTTCAGATAGGCGGTTGGACAGGTCGCTACTCTAAAATTCAGCGTGTCGTTGTCAACAGTCTTCATGCATTCTGACTAATCTCAACTCGGGATAGGCAGGCAGTTGGTCAAATCACGACGATGCAGGGCCCGATAGTTGAGTCACATATACCGCATGTCACCTAAACGAGTTCAGCGCCGGGCACTGCTTACGGAGACCACCAATGGTTGGGTGGCCAAGCGACGACGTCGTCACAAAATATTGCAAATTATGACACTATATTGCATAAAGTGGGTAGATATCGCCCACTTGGTTGGGATGCTCGCGACCGTTCAAATCGCTAGTTAGAAACGCAGTTCGAGATGGCAACGTGGCGCAGTCACTGGCATGCCTGTACCTGTAACATTCTTAATGCTTCTGCTTAGCCTTGTTTTATTCATTTTGATAACTCTTTCCTCCAGTTTACTCCACATCACTGTTCTGGTGTGCGGTGATTCGGGCCACAAAGCTTTCTGATCAGGCTCGTAGTTATCATGGATGAATAATCAAACAGGTGCAAATACACAACCCTCTTGGAAATCATGTTTTCTCTGTCGTGGCAGAGTTTGGAGCATTACGATTCACATACCATTGTACTCGTAATTCGTAGCGTTGTTCTTAATTCTGTTTCGGTTGACCATGCGAACATAACAATAAACAACTTTATTCAGCCCGAATTATGATGCTATTTCGTGTCGGCTAATCAATACGAAATGACTAGCAATAAGAACTAACGTTCCGTCTTAACAGGCTTACAATGAAAAGTAGAAAGTTAACACAGATTAACGTGACAGGGAATCGGCTTCAATCGACACTGCCGACAGACAACCCTGTGACAGTTTGACAACCAAACTTTACGATTCTACATGAACTCACAAGTCTAGTCTACCATTTCGATAGAGTGACCACGCCTAGCATGTATAACGATGAATTGGAACGATGGGTGTGAATACAGGAGTCAGCTATTCATGAGTGATTAACAAATGGTCAACGGAGTTGACCAACGAATTAAGCAGAACCAGTCGAAAGAAAGGATACAAACAATCTACAGATGCTCTCCATCTATTTGTTAACCCGTATGTGCGTGTATATCGTGTGGGAACCGGGAGTTTTGAAAAAAATTCAGTTTATTTTGTATGCTGAAAAAATATCAGTTTTAATATCAAAAGAAAGTAGTGAAGAAAGAGTGGTGATACAGCAGCTGGCAGTCTACCTATATCTTCCTGGATCAAATTCGCAAAGAACTGATCAGAGCTCATTTGATAATTCGAGATCAAATCGTGTTTGTTCAAGTGAAAGTCATAAGAAATAATGTCCGGTGCCGTAAATACTGAACTGACATAAGAAGCACAGGCTTTACATACGCAGACTGTAGAGTTTCACTACTTGAGCAACTGGTAGAGCATTGCAGTTTTCTTAAACAAACGCGATCAAACTGCCGTATTGCGCAAAACGACCCCTTTTGACTTGAGTTGATTACCAGAGGAAACGATGGCGAAAGAATACAAAACTGTTAACATCCCCGATAGGAGCAGAACGAGACTCCAAACTGCACAGCGAAATGAACACCATACAGCATTGCACATCATTCCATCCAAAGGTACACAGACGTCTTCCCGACACCAGGGACATTAGAAATTGACAGAAAAAATCACTTGCTAGATACCTCCTCCGCATTATGACAGGACGAAAAGAAGTTGCTATCTCGGTGAATGAAAAGAATCACCGTTTCAAGCTGGTTATAACAAGGAAGGTCCAACTGGGAACGACCTAGTTTTGAACGGGTACTGCATTTTGCGGATTTGAAGAGCATATCAAGAGAATGGACGCCGTTGATACAACTTGCTGAACAAGGTAGGCTGGCGACGATTGCGGAGGAGGTCCTGGATTAGTGTGTCTAGGTTTGGACAGCCTGACAGCATTCACTCACCACAGACCACATAGTAACAAACGTACTGTCGTTTAAAAGATGAAAATTTTTTCACCTATTTCGACTTTACTCAACCGAGTATACAGGTCTTCTGCAGATCAGACAAGCAAATCGACAAGCGTAAGGTTGTCCGTAACAAAGCTGGAAGGGAACACGAGGACTGGACACTACTGGTAAATGCCGTTCATAGTGGTACTGACGAGAGGATTGGATATAAATAACTACTTTATTTTCATGACCATATGGGGATTTCATCAGATGACCGTTTCTCTACAAAGAGGACAGCTACAGATAGGGTTACGCTTAACCGGGCCGGAGGTAGGATTTATACCTAAATATACCATGAATCCCAACTATCCCTAAAGGTGATGATGCTTCAACACCTGCCTCAGGTTGGAATCCCATCAATTTATCTACCATCGAGGAATAGTTTCGTCCGCCGCCCAGGAAGCTGTTCTCAACTGAGTTGGATAAGTTGGTGTACTACATCAAATCAGTGAGCAAAATAAATGCGACAGAGAACATGCCTTCGTAGTTTAAAAAAAATTCGGGTCACTACTTTAAAAACGGAAATAACTACTGAAAAGCAGCATATTCAAACCTCTGAAAAGCATCGAACCCGCAACGTACGAAGACTCGGGGAAGTGTTCGTTCACTAGAGAAAAATAACTACTTTTTTCAAGGAAAAATGCGCGAGTGTTGCGCACGAAATTCCATTCCACAGTCGATGTACTTCTATCCCATCTCCTTCTCCAAGGATAACAAATCTAACAGCAGCGCAGAATCAGAACGCCAGACTTAAGTGAGTACACTGGATTTCTGCCACTCAGCAGGTGACCAACACGAATGTTATGTTAACCTATAAACATGACCAGTCTGACAAACAACCAATCAGAAGGCAGAAACCTATTGATCCAATTTAACCAGACCACCAACGGCTGGTAAGACAAATAAGCAGGCGTTAGGATAAAAGTACATCGACCATCTGCAACAGTGGGAACGCGTCCGCAACATCTCTCTTTTCAACAAAAGCGAGTTAATCACATGTCATAAGAATGTTTTCTGGGGTTAACACTTAAACGTCTGATTGGTTGACGAACACGATTAGATCTGCGAAGATCCAAAGTGTCTGAGGTGACTGGGGTGTTTGGCATGTTGACGTTAACGAGAATGTGTCTAAGCAATATGTCAATGGGTAGTTGATTGTTGGATCCGTTGGCATTCCTGGCTATCATCAGCTCGCTGTCTCAAGTGATTGGCATGACGTGTCCAGATGAAGTTTCCAACTCTTACTCGGTAGACAACATTACCCTTACGACTGACAATTAGGCTGGTAGCCAAACTTCCCCAGTGTGACGCATATTCCGCACATAGACTGCATCTCCCGATCGGAAATATATGGGAGCGTGCTCCATGATGCCTGTTGAACTGCGCTTCCATCGGCCTATTTCTCTCCGTTGGATTGATCTTTGGCCGTATAGCGTCAAGTGGAATTCTTAACTGTCGTCCCAGAAATGCTTCAGCCGGTGACTGCTGTTTCGGTATCGCTGGGTTAGCTGTTGAACGGTAGGCCCTCAGGAAAACATCAATCATTTCCTCTACTTTACCTTCTCCTTCCAATTTCTGTAAGGCCCTCTTAAACGTATCTACAAATCTCTCCACTTGGCCATTAGACTGTGGGTGATAAACTGGCGTGAATACGTGATGAATGCCGTTGCTGACACAATATGCTCGGAATTCCACTGAACTGAACTGTGGTCCATTGTCCGTCACTAAAACTTCCGGAACACCAAATTGAGCGAATAATCGTCGAAGATGAGAAATGGTTGTTGGTGTTGTAGCCATTCGCATGGTAAAAAATTGCGGCCACTATGAGTGTGCATTTACCGCTAATAGAGAGAAGAGTCCGTTCGATAGGCCCGCAAAATCAAGGTGAACCCGAGACCATGGTTTGTCAGCCTTGGGCCATCAGTATAGTTCAGACTGAACGGGCAATTTTCGCCACCATTGCGCAATTTCTGCAAGGTCGAA
>LOND01001439.1:0-13591 GCA_014220965.1 Paragonimus kellicotti | reverse complement strand
AAAATGAACGTGAGCCAATCTTTTCCTATCGCCTGCCTATTTGTCTTACCAGCCGTTGATGATCTGGTTAAATTGGATCAATAGGTTTCTGCTTTCTGACTGGTTGATTGTCAGACTGGTCATATTTATGGTTAACATGTCACATTCGTTTTGGTCACCTACTGAGTGGCAGAAATCCAGTGTACTCTCTCTCTTTAGTCTGGCGTTCTGATTCCGCACGGCTGATAGGGTTATAACATTTGTCCATGGTCAGTTGCAGATCACTTTAATCATGTCATTATTAGCTGAGGAAGTTCAGAAGCTTCTTCAACAGCAGAACGAACAGTATGAAACCACTCGTTGAAGTTGATTGAAGCCATGACGCAGAAAATGACAGTTCAAAAGAGTTCAGCAGTTGTAGACAGTGTCCACAGCAGAATCATTGGCCAACAGCATAACGGAATTCAACTGTCAACCGGACAGCGGGATCACGTTCCGAGGCTTGGTTCAGGCGTTATGAGGACCTATTCAAGGAGGACGCAGTAAACTTAGATGATAGTGCCCAAGTCGACTACTTCTACGCAAGCTTGGCCCAACGGAACACGCTCAGTATTGTAACTATATTCTGCCAAAGAACCCACGTGAATGTTCATTCACAGACACTGTACAGTGTTTGAAATGCATTTTTTATTTATTACTCTGCAACTTCGTGGACGATTGTCAGTAATAATGGCAACCAAAACAACTGTATCACTGTTACAGTTCAAACCTGCAAATAAAGAATATTCCGGAAGAAAATATAGCAACAATATGAAACAAACGTAGATTGACTGAGTGAACTAGCAGCGTTGTTAATGCAAGCACGACGTTGACTATGGCATGTTACTAAGCCGGATAATGCCGCTAAATTGTGGTTTAAGCGGGCAGGATGTCATTAAGCCGGAAGGCGAAACCTATCAAGTTTAATACGCAGAACAGTCAGTCCCAATATACTGTGACCACGCTCGTTGCAGTAAACGCTGAGTTGGGATTCACACCGTACAATGTCACTAGTTGACCAACTTGTGACGCATCTGGTGCTTTCCAAAATACGCGCCGGCGGGCTGGCGCGTTGCTCATGCGACTATTCCACTTAACCCGTGGTCGAACACCGTAGATCTGCTCACATCTTCGTTGCGAATAACCCCCAAAACAAACTGGATCTTACACAACCATTATGCACCCTCCTTTCAACAACAATCGGATGTAACTCTTAAGGCACAGATAACGGAAATTGATAAAGGTAACACGTGTTTTCAACAATGTGGCTTGTCTCATTAAATAGTGCTGCAAGCCGATGAGATGATACAATCCAAGCGCGTGAAACGATTCAGTGTCTCACTGGAAATATCTTCCAAAAAAAACATGAGAGTGGGAACGCCCCAGTCTTGAAGTATCACTCTGCATTGGTGAGGAACGTACACTATACATACCAGCATGAAGTTTAGTCAAAAAGGACAACTTATCACCAGAACTAGGTAAGTTAACAACTACTTTACACAGGAAGAGACGCTCATTAGCGTTAGAATATACAAACAGTCTTATTTCACTCAAAATTATGATAACAACAGAACCCAAAAACGGAATCTATCTCAATTTTCAGTGTTTTTTAAGTGACAATACATATACACACCTTCAGCTATGAATTGTACCCATGAGAACAATGGTTTTGACAACCGAAAGAAACGACTCATACCTGATATGTCGAGAACTGCTAAGGCAGTAAGATTGTGCATCCAACATATAGCGGACAAAATCATTTCCTGTTTCTGTCTATAAAAGAACGGACGCTGTCTGTTACAAATTAGTGGTCACACATACACCCATGAAACCGCCATATACGCTATATCTGGAGGACTTAAACAACTCGGTCGCCAGTGATGTTTGATCAGCGTTTCCCGCCATTTTCTCACTAGATTGCTACACAATCATCAAGCATTTACGAACACGTGAACTATGGGCAGATGACAAAACGAAACAAATGTGAAGAACAACACGATCTAGATCCTGATGGTCACTCTAAAATGCGCGACATTATTTAACAGAGTGACGCCGCCTGTCGATAACTGCTACACGCGACCAATTTCTGTCAAAGGATGAGGTTATCAGAGAATGATTTTTTTGATCTCACGCTTCCTGTGCTGAAATGTGGTAAGGGAAATACGGGGACCGCGAGGTGCATCTATTTACTGTAGCCACTCGCCATTATCGGAAGGTGACCAGAACACCCGTTTGCTTTTCTTCGAGAGGAAGACAACCAACTTCAGCGTTCAAATAACCCCTTAATACAGCGGTATCTGAACGTCCGGGAGGACATCAACAAGCGCAATCCTAAATTTGCCAGCACTACTGTCCGTCAAAACGTGTACAGATCTAATGAACACAACAGTTTTTCCAGTTGTGACCTATGTGCTACGTCTGGCAACTCACAAACGACCATTCACTGGAATCCAATCGATCAAGCGTTGCTGAGTTTCGGGATTCAGTATAGTTCTTATATGACTTTGACCATAAGACTCAGCCACTGAATCACCAAAGATTCCGAGGCAGAAGTGCTTGAATCGAAAGTGTTCAAGAGATGCACTCAAGTCAGCAACAATGATAAAATGGAAAGCCTCCACTCCACAGTAGAAACATACATTAAGCTCCAGATTATTAGCCACACCAGCACGCTAATCCGCCTGTCATGAAGGAAGCTAAATAAGTTTAGAAAACAATAAACAGAAACAAATTATTTGAGTACAGAAAGGGCTGAGAGGTTAGCAGATGAAACAGAAATGGGCGTTGAAAGTGGTCAGACAATGCCACTGGCACTTCTCATAAATTAGGAAGTATAAAAAGGTTAGAATGAGAGAGCCAGCCTGGAGCCCCCGAAATGAAAGTCTGATCCATGAGAAATCAGGAGGGAGCTTACTCCGGAACCTCAATTGAAACCAATAACTCGCTGACTCAATTTGTCGTGAGGAGCTAGCACAGCGCAATGGCGCAGTGAATAAGACGCCGACTTTAAACTCTAGTTACTGCAGTGCTTAGTTCAAAGTTACATTGAAAGCAGCGATCAACTTTTTCAGCTGAACGGCATACATCGGCGGCTATGGTCAACTGTTAGGCGATTACAGTACACCACACTTGCGAGTCTCATTGCTAACCCTGTTTTCCTAACTCAGAAGATAGCAACGCGGTAACTATAAAAATAGCTGCATAAGTATGGGGCTGTGTCGCATAATCTAAACGTTCTTATACAGTCACCAGCAACACAAACCGCCCCACGATTGCAACTGCCCCCTGTTTAAATGCAACCTTCTGGAGCTGTCTGTTATCTGTAAAAACCAAAGCTTCAGTCAGCATAGCTCTTCGGATCGTCGTAGTAAGGGAATCAACCTAGCAATTTAGAGAAATCTACAGATGAATGAACGTGACTGCAGCAACAGAGGTAGACATGTAACTTTAGACTGAGACGAAACATAAAAACGCCAAGAGACAACATGAGGTAAGGGACGCATTGCGAACAGTTCAAAATAAACACTCAGACGTCAATATATCAGAAATCCATTGTCAAAATGGGGCTCCGCAAAAAAAATACTGAAACACAAACCAAGTTCTACTACTTCAAGATGTGCATTCATTCGTGCGACGCCAATAACCAATCAGTAACAAACAAATCGAACTTCATGAAAGTGTGAACGCGACTAACACGTTATCACACTACGGCAGACAAGAACGTTCGACTGAAGCTGGAAATAAAAGTTCACTACCAGACCATTTCAAAACAAATATGGTCAGACATACTATCAGCTGAGGGGAGACAACGAGGGTGATAAATAACGTATCAAAAAGACACTATGGCAACACCTGCCACAATGGAACGACACTGAGAATATTCTCAAACCCAATTGGCCAGTAACTCTGACGACTAGAAGTTTTGATTAATCTGAACAAGGATATTTTCATTGTTAACATGGATCTGCAAGAAACAGCGGACTAAAAGGGATAAACACATACAGACTTGAAGAGTAAGAGCCACGCAAGCAAATACATCAGCTTACGCGTATGATCCAAAATGAAAGTTCGTTCGCACGGCTCAGTCTCTGACCGCGATTCGGCACAAAACCGCAAAGTAAAATTGTGATGCAGCAACACCGTCTGATAGCCCCGAGTCACGGTGGCATCACATTCGACCATCGGCAATCCAAGTTGCTCAGCGCGACGAAAAGCGCAAATTGTGTTGTCTGGCCAAAATGGGCCGTGGCCCTGGTGTGCGTGTTTCGCTCCGGCACCAGCATGCCCAATCAGGATGGGCGGGCTCGCAGGCCACGAAGACGGGGACAAATCCACAAAGCCATTTGCATTCAGGCGGACAGGAGTCAAGTGGACAGATTGCGGGGCTGGCGTTTTCGTGTCAGGAGTTTTGTAGCTATGTGCAAACAAGTAGTAAACTGGGAAGAAAAAACAACGTAGCAGTAAGGAAAAGGGGGAAGGCAAAACAGAATTCACGTGACTACCGAATAACAGATTTTTCGTAAAGTTAAGTGACACTCGGAGTAGGAATGATGAGGATGTTCGGACAGAAATCAAAAGCTCGACGGGTTGCGTGTGTTTTGTTCAGGATCGAAGGTAACAACATTAAGCTACTATTGTAATATGCATAGAGCACACTATTTTGAGGAGAACATTTGAACCAGTAGGAAAGTACGGTTGCTGCGTTCAAATATAGCAAAGGACGCCGCGAAACCAGATGGTTCGACGGGGAAAGAAATAAACCTTCTTATAACAAAGTATGATGACCCCATAGACCACACGTTTACTCGGTTCCCAAATCCATATCGGGTTGGTAAACCTCTGACAGCATGCGCTGCGTCTATTTTTTTAGTAAACCATCAAGCATCTCCGTGCCAACCACCAAATCGATTTGGTGTTCGATACAATCCCAGGGTGGATCAATCAGGCTAACGTTACGTAATTCAGCGCAAAAGCGTGTGGACAAAATATCACCGACAACCTAGTGGGACCGTGCGAATGATCCTTTCGATATCACAAAACGAGATAGAGACCTACTGGCTAACCCTAAACAGAATCGGTCCAACAGTCAGATTGACAACAGAGCAGGGGTTAAGCGGTGAGCACCAATCACTTTTTGACCGCACGGTCAGCCGATAACTCCTCCAGACGACAAACCATAGACATAAGAGAAGATTTTTTACCAGACAAGCCGCTAAATTTAAACACGTTTACGCCAAAAATATTGGGCTCGACGTTGGAGAATCATAGCCGTATGTGGGCTGGGGGGTTGCCACGAAGCCCAAACATGGACACGAGAAAGGTTGGAGTTCGACACCGAACGCTTCGGTATAAAAGAAAGTACAGCAAGATATCGGGTAGGTAACAATACTCAATAGTTGAATAAAACTACGGACTTAACCCAACCCCTAATCTTGAAGATAAAGAGAAAGTGGGCGGTCAGACTTTCGTCTACTGGTTCGTCTGGCATAAACGTCCACGTCGATGTGACAATCGCATCGTCTAAGTCGACTGAAGCAGTCATCAACACTGAGAGACTGATAACTTTGCACATTTCGTGGCCGTTTATATTGCAGAAGGAATGTGATATAAAGGAACCCACTCGACGTTTTCCACTAAGAATTCTGACCAGCCAGGACAACAAAAGACGGAGTTTTCTTGAAAGCGCTTGCATGTGGGCGATCACTTAAGAGTGTGACTCAAGAGACGTTGATGAGCTTACGTAGACAGAAAGCGTAACGAGCGGAACACTTATGACTGATTCTGGATAGTATTGCACACGGTAAGTAACGTCAAAGCGATAACAGTTTTGAATAACTATGAGGGTTGTTAAACCGTAGTGGATAACGTGCAGCCCCTATGACCTACTGTCGGACGATCGGAAAGAGTTTCATAACGGTTACCCATCTGTACCATACATTACCCGGCGGAAACCAGTTCGGTAACCAGAACATTGGATATTCTGTATTCCTACAGATACCGGTTTCTCTACCAATGCACTACAACGGACGCATACGGTTACCACGTGATTACCGCTCAACATTTGTATTTTACTAATTTAATAACTACGGATCCATAGCTTTTGGAAATTTCCGATCCCTTGGCAACTTCCGCTTCTGAGCAGGCGTCCATCATTGTCAGGCGAACCGTTGAAAAGATTAATTTTATGTAGGTGTAATGATAGTGGAAACATTTCAGCGAGTATTACACAGATTCTACGCTGGAAGCTGATATCCAGATGTCTGTGGTGATAATGGTGATCATCCGAAATGAGTCTGTTTCTATATTCAGTGGATTTCTGTTGAAATGACAAGTTAAAATAAGCTGTAGCACCGTTCTTTGGGATACTAGCAGATATCAAGAGCAGAACAAGGTAGATCACGTAGTGTTAACAGACTAAACACAGGAAGCTTCACAACCCTCTTTCCGAGAATCTTCCTCAGAAAAAATTCTGTTACAAGGTTATCAAGGGCTGTCCTTTTGGGGTCCCTAGCTGCGCTTCTAGGGATCGTTTTGAACTGCCTTAGATTCTCGTTAATCAAGACCTAGCCAGTTTCATAACTCCACTTTTTTAATTGGTACTCGCTGTATTCCCCAGAGACAGTGTTGCACCTCTGTTTCAGTTATTGTCTTTCGGATCGACAGACGGTCAGTTAGTACCGACCAGGACAAACTGACTGAATCCGGGTGGTTCGGGCCTCTGGCATCGAACACATATCCATCGTTGAAATCTAAGGTGCAGTGGACAAGTGGGTATGCGCTAGACCCTCGTCCACTAACAATTTAAAACGCCTTTCCTGAAGAGCAATCGAAACGTAGTCCCAACAGGCATCGAACTAAAGAACGCAGTAGGGTTTGGAAACAAACCGTATATTTCCAGCAATGTTTGGAAATATCATAAGCAGTTCAGTTCTAGTCTAGTCTGAGACCAAGAGAAGGCAGAAAAGAAGCACGAGGTGGGCTACCAGCCCACTCGGCGGCACTCAAAAGCGCGCCAAGCGAAAAGTGCGTGGAACCTTCGAGTGCGTTAAACGACGCTCGAAAATGTCCAGATGAGTGTGCCATCTGCCTCACAGACGGTTGAGTGGGGCCAGTAGTACGGAAAAGCTTGAACAGTCTTTCGATGTCTTTTGAGGCAAAGGCGGTTTCCGTTTCCTTGAGTTTCTTAATTAACTAAGCCTCACTATCAGCGTTCAGGCTACTCTTCAGTTTTCTATTATCTGAATCCAAGTATGTCCTCAATACGAACGGTAGTCATGAAATGGAACCACGTCAAGTAAAACTAACAGATGTGCACAAGGTCAAAACTAGTGCTCATCAACACCACAGACAGCAATACAATAGTGATTATCCCTGATGCTTAATTGCCCCACAACCATGAAGAGGAAAGTGAACCCTGTATAGGAAGAGAGAAGAAAAAAGAAGGGGACGGGAAGGGACCTAACTACTAAAAATAGCTACGTCTATATTCAAACATTCAACATCAAGGTGCCTACACCTTGCAAACAAACAACCGAGCTGTAAGTGAAAGTAAGGCGTCATCAGCAAGACAGCTTCCTTACGGCTTTCACTGCCCCGCGTCATTAAGTGCACTCACTTCACAGACAACTCGGCCAAACAACAACATTCACGCCACTGAGCTCGATTAGCCGCCATCTCACCTAACGTCTCAAGCCACCGACTCTGTGAGTCGCGAGGGCCCCAGCCGGGAGACGAACCTTTCGCGAACGAAAAAAAAATTGTCCGTGTTTGACACACAGGTACAACGATCGTCCACCACTATTTGAGTGCTGTGATGTCAGTTCAAAGCCGCTACCTAAACGAGACTCAATATTACCAAGGAGGCGACATGCGCGTCCGTATCTCCAGTCAGAATGACTATATAACAGCTACTTGTCAACCTAAGGAGAGCGGCTAGATCCCAGTAGATGTCCCTGACAGGGACGTCACCGCAGTCAGCTGGAACATAAGCAGACAAAATAAGGAGCCTTCTTAAGATCTGAATAAACGATTAAGTAGATAGAATGGAAAGCAGAGTTCACCCAAGCAACAATCAGTACTCGGTTCCAGGGACTTTTCTGACATGTCTGAATAGTGAAATCGACTAATTAAATTAGTCACACCATGTACTGAATAATCCTGTCTCAAAGTACTATTTCACATACTGCACAGTCACAACTTCTTAACCTATTCCAACTGATGATAGTGTGAAAATCGAGAAACGTCACAACCATAGAACATAAACCTGATGGAACACTGGCGGGCACGCGCGAACTTGGTATAACGTGAGTCCTCGGCAATTACTAACAGAAAACGATAGTGAAAAATTTACCCGAAAGGAAAGGACAGCAACATGCATAACACTCCCCGCAGAGCAGTCTTCGGTAATTGCCACAAACCTCATAACAGTATTGGTACTATCGAAAACTCTGATTAAGTAATGATAAGGTAGGAGTGGACAACCTCGACCGTATACAGAAGGTTCCTTCCATCCTGTCTCTATGAGGAAACAAAACTGTTTTTTTCCTACTCACGTCAAAGAACACTGACTATAAAGATTACTTTAAAAAGGTGTCGAATTAGGGACAGTAATTCATGTACAGAACAGCGGTCCGTTGAAAGGAAAGGTTTAAAAACGACTCACTGTATAACTCATCCGTTTGTGAAGTACCAGACCCAACGAGTGGTAAACATATTACACCTTGATCGTGCTCAGAGGAGCATGCTATTGACAGTTGGGCACTGGCTTGAAGCAACTGTGAATCATTCCGACAATCCAGTTCAACGTGCTGATGTAAACACACACGTACATCAGAAATACACAGAGCACTGCGGAACTTACGCATATTGAATTTAGTTCGAGAGACAATGATGTATATAAAAATCCGCCGGCAGCTTGACCTGAGACGGGAATCCAGCTGTGCACGGATGTAGGGCCACGGTTGCACCAAGATAAAGTCGGGTTGACATTACACGTCTGGTATTTTGGGGGAAAACATTATCGCTAAATGTAACCAGTGAGATTAGGACAAAACAGGATCGATGAAAAATAGTGTGTATCATCGTGTAAGGGATAGACTAGCACAAAGGACAATTAAACAAGAACAAATGACAACGAAACTGCGATGAACGGTAAACATACCAATTTTTAAAAAATACAGAAGGTAGTTGAAAAAATTAAGCCATTTAATAAAAAATGCTACAAACAATGGTTGTTTATTGCCGGATATCAATGTATCTGGAATTCAGCGCAAATGTAGGCGGAATAACCAATGAGAAACGTCTGATGGAGCTAGCTACTTCTACGTCGTAAGGTTATCATACAATCGTCGAACGGATGACAACGACGTCCCCGTTCGGCTGCTGTCACGTGTTACGCAATTAAAGTGGCTACTGAATAACAGAAGTGTTGTCAAACTAATTAAAAGAAGACACGCAGTTGTACGGAACTAACTTAGCAAAACCCATGATCAACATTGAGCAGTAGCACTGTGGCCATGCTAGTCATTCGCTAGAGTTGGACTCACCCAACATCGCCAACGGTTAGAAATGCTCCCAAACACGGCATGACTTGACCAACAATCCCGTTGACGTCGTATTGCATAATCACACCAAAATGGATTTTACTAGTATACTCTTTATTGTGTGTGTTGTGATACTTCCTTTTAATCGGTTGAGTTTCACACGTATCCTTAGTGCACTTTGATTGGCACAGAAGTGAAAATCTGAAATCGGTTGCAAATTGCGTGACTACATGTATACAACAGTCGCGCAACAACCGTCTGTATTCAACTATGCGGCATTGAAATCCGTAGTTTTACACTGCAGTGTGGCTGTCATGCGGCATACTCAATCAAACCAGTCGGATTTTGCCAAACTATGCAAAACAAGACAGGGTCAATCATAGTGATAGGGGAGTAAACACGTAATGGTGAGATCTGTATTCACCGTAATTGCCACTGAGTTACCGTTAGTAGGTGAAAGTAGGAAACGCAATCCGAAAATTTAAAAACAAAAAATACATAATGAATACCCAGGATAGGGACAGCCAAATACATATGGAAGTCATTAAGCAAGATTACATATCGATCGTCTAATTGCTTAAAACAAACCAGCACATAGTAACAAAGACGGTCCTCGTGGATTAACGAGACACGCCGATTCCTCAGGGCAGTGTACTAATATTCGTATATTCTATGGACATCCACAAATCAAAATAACCGATAGTAATCCAGGCAGTTCACTTCTTCAGAATATGGTTGAGAGTGGTACAGCGTAGTTGACCTGAAGGCTTATTCCGTTTAGTGGCTTCTGATGGGGCAGGTTCACCAAAGACTGAGGATAGGACGATAGTTAACTTTTCACAGAGATCACCCACAGAGTGTAAGGAATGAGACTCACCCAAAACTACGTTGCCAATTAGTCAGGTGATTCCCCTACATGCATTTCGTAAAAGTTTCTGCGGCCATCAATATCACCATCGCCATACACAGCAACAAATCAGTGGTTCTCGCTGACGATTAACCGCCACACAATCATGAATGAAAACGCAAACCCTAACAAATAAAAAGGGGAAAGAGAAAGGAGGAAAAGGCAACTAACTACCAAACAACCATGTCTACACTAAAACATTCCAAATCAAAGTGCCCACAACTTGCAAACAACACAACCGAGCTACAAATAAAGGTAAGACGTCATCAGTAAGACAGCTTCCTTACAGCTTTTACTGCCCCAAGTCACTACGCGCACTTACTTCACATACAAATCGGCCAAACAATATTCACGCCACTGAGCCCAATTAGCCGCCATCGCACATAAGGTGCTCTCTTCAGAATATGCCACATCATAAAGTTGAAAAGAAAGAAAAAGACTGGACATATCTGTAGAATGCCGTCTAAAATGGCTTGACAGAGCTGTATATGAATGTACACGGCGCCCCAAGTAGGCACATAACGACTACGAGTGACGGAGGTAGTCCCAGAGAGTAGGCTCGGCAACCAAGTCAAAAGCAGCTTATGATTAAAAACCATCTGGAGACTTCGTTTGAAAGTGAAGCACTTGTGCTCTGGTGCGTATCACAAGGTAAAAATATGGCCGATACACTAGCAATCCGGCCAGAAGCATGTCTGATTCTCTTTTACCAGGTATTCATTGTGTTTCAGAAGCCAACACATTAGAAGACACGTGAGTTTAATGTTTCTGTGGTTGTTACACGAGGTTCTTAAATATTTTCGTAAATAAGAATGACTGTGGATATGTGCTAGTAGTTGGACACCTTTTCAGTCTCCGATATGGAAGAGAACAAATGAGAAGAGCTGGGGGAAGTCCAGACCTGGAACTTTATCACTTTTAAATAGTGCTGGCTCGAAAAAAACGTCGGTTTCCGACCTAGGATCGTAAGGGAACATCACGACTAGAGGTAGAATGTCCATTGTCAACAAGTGAGTGGGTTGGGGCAGGCCAGTCGAACTATTTTTCGAAGGGCTGAGCTCATTTGTCAAGTCACTAAAACAAGTCACAAGTTACTGAGCCACCATTTTCATGACCTCACCAAACACCTTATCGACAGCCAAAGTAGTCAGAAGTAATTTTTAAAAAATGACACCAGAAAAGTCCTTGATAAAACTATATTTATTGTTACTGGCTTGTTCAGCCAAGTAAACCTGGCGATCCTCACGGAGATCATCCCTAGGCTTGCATTTCGGTTCACCGTGGCCTTTGTCATGTGAGACAGTCAGAGGATATCTGTGAACTGTCATACATACGTTCCGCTGAGGCAGTAAAAATCCACTTTTACCGTATCTGTAGCGCTTCTCTGAAATAGACATTTTCGCAACAATTTCGCACAAATTTTCAGAATTTTGATTAATGTTCGTTTGAATCATTGTATTGTTTTGACCCGGGTGGTTCAATTGGCAGTGTCGTCTGGCAAGTGTTTCGTATACCCCGGATCTCTACATTCAACTAAATGCTTACAAGCCGACGGTTTTTCAACAACCAATCAAACAACACGGGTACGAACAACGACTTGACTTGAGTAAAGACGGTTGCTCCATAACGAACAGCAATCCTTAGTGGAGTGGGAGCACCGATAGCTGACAGCGGTATGACCAAATAGCGTCTACGTTCTCCAAGTAACGCACTCCTGTCCTCTAGGCCGAGATACGCCACCCAATATATTGTGTTCATGGGATGGGCATAACTGAAGCAACCGGTCACAGCTGTCATTACGTCCGGCCTGACATCAAAAGCACCACCTGACTGCTTCTCCTCCGGTATAAAACGACCAAGTTCCGCGTTCATATCACTAATGCGCACAATTATCTTCGTGTTTGCACTGTCGCCGGAGACTAGACAAGACATCATGGGAGAAGTTCACGACAGTAGCTGAAATAGAATCTGTTGGGGCATACGCAGATGTGACGGATACACAAGGTCTTTCTGATTTGTGTCGCCTGCGTTGACGGAAGTGAAACAGTCTGACTACACACAGGCGACTGTTCACTAAGAACCAGTCGGGCAAGCTGACCTGTCCTAGCGCTTAATGGAATTCTCATTCCGGCTTGACGGCGACAAGAATGGACTTTGACGCGGTGTGACGGCTTGCGCATCTCGATGACCTATTGGGCTAAACTGGACGGTGTGGCCACCACACCGATAGAGTCACTCATACCAGGCAGGCCAATGGGTAGAGGTCTGACAAACCAGTCTCCTGGTCCTCCAGGTTGGGGGCTAAGATAAAGTTGGCATTTTTCTGGAAAAAGCGTCACTTCTGCTAAACTGCCACCCACCCGCTGCCTTGCGGTACAGGCTTTTGAGCCAAAGGCTTTGGTTGAGAACCCTAATCGTTCTCCTGTCTAGGTCTGGGCGTCCTGGCAGTATCTCAGCCCACACACAACCATGAATATTCACAAACAATAAATCCATACTGCATCGGCCGTCTCGCAGTATAAACCGGGTCGCCCTATCTGCTGCATACAGCAGGGTGGATAGGCGAAAACATGCTACTGCTGACCCCTCCCCCACTGTCCTATCAAATTTAGCTCTCAGGCCCCTCCCGACCTCCATTTCTGATAATTACTCTACAGGTCCCACAACAGATGTAGCTAACTGTGGTAACACTGAGCCGGTAAGTTCCGTCTCTTGCCTTTCAGCTTCAGGCCTCCCTCGTCCCTTGCTTAGACCTAGAATGCGAATTAATATAGGTGCCTTCAACGTTCGCACGCTAAAACAGATAGGTCACAGGCCGCTCTCGCACGAACACTAGACTACTATTCGAGTGTCGATATCTGCTGGATTTCGGAGACTAGCATCCAGGATAGTAGTCAGTGTATGGAACTAACTGAAAGACAGCAATACATCAGTTGTTTACAGTGATGCCCAACTGCCACACAAGCCACGAAGAACAAAGGAAGAAGAAAAGAAACTTATATAGGAAGAAAGAGAAACAGAGGAGGGGAGGGGAAGTGGACCTAACTACTAAAAATAGCTACGTCTATATTCAAACATACAACATCAAGGCGCCTACATCACTGCAAACAGACAATCAAGCTGT
>LOND01001438.1:0-11858 GCA_014220965.1 Paragonimus kellicotti | reverse complement strand
CATAACCAGACAACATGGATATCTGGACGGGCTCAGCCAGGTTAGTACTCTCATGACTTTGATGAGCAATGGCTCACCCAATCGACCGTGTTGTCCGCAATCCACTGGCTGTGGGCTTTTGGATATACCTTACCGCCGCGCCTCGGATTTGGTCATCCGTCACATTATGTCGGATTAATCGTCTGCAGTTATAGGGACAGAACGACTGAACAGGAAGTGTATATTGTCTGGTGATTTCTCAGACACAACACACAACATCCGTTTAACTAATCAACTGTCAGCGAAATAAAAAGGTTGTTTTTGCATGTGGCTGATATGGCGACACCGAAGATTTAATGTTCTATGAAATTTATTTGTTTTTCTTTTTGGTTGAAACTTAACAGCGTTATGTTAAGTACACAAAATCCTTTATCGCTAGTCTGGCTTTATGGAATAATTTTTACGCATGCAAGCAGGTTGTCTGTTTCCAGCAATGACAATACGTTCGGGGAGCATCATTTGAAAGTCAACTGTGTCAAACAGTCAAACTACTTTCTGTCGCTGTATCAATTCTAAGCTCCTCATGCTTAGCCAGAGTACGTTTCGTGTGATTCAGTGAAGAGCTACTCGTGGAAGGAATCACGAGATTTGCTGATTAATTTCTGCTTCGAAACGAGCTACTAGCCATAAGGGAACAATAATTTTTTCAGCTACCGTCGTCCATTCAATACGCAGTGTTTTGATCACATATCGGTAGCTCTGCGTGTGTGTGTATGCCTGAGTCCAACCTGTGCGGCCAACAAATCTTCGTATTGGTGGGTCAGATATTTGACCAATGGCGACAGAGCGGGATGATCACTAGCCTACCTACAAGCGGCAGTTTGAGTAAGTACGTCTGAGCGCTCAACAACCCAAGGACGTAGATCAGCCTGCGCAACATCAACAGCAATGCGGTCAGGGCGAGCAGCTACAACCAGACTAATCGTATGGTTGCTGGATTGAATCGTCTTTAAACGCCTGCATCTGGGTAAAACGGCAGGCTGCCTCATTGTTCCCGGCCTTAACAATGATACTACATAACGCGTTGGACACAGCCTTCTAAAGTGAGCCAAGTTTTCTCGTGTTCAGTTGTTTTGTGTTCCGAAGTATGTGATTTCCTCCTCGTGGTTATCAACTACACAATTATATTACACAATTATGTTACTCATGGTACGGTAAAAATGTAACGAGATCTACGGGACCAGAAAAAGGACGTATCATGGTCATCACTTTGTTATAAAAAATGACTTACGAAATTTTTAAACTTCTAACTCATTTTGCGATTTTTTTCTTTTACATCGTTTTCTTCTGACTTACACAGTTCTTGTGTTGCTGTTATGTGGTTTATAGCTGAAGAACTGTATAACAATTACGGTGTTAGAAAATCTGCTTCATTATATATTTGGTTGATGAGTGCGTATGATATTCGTTCACTAACCGCACGGGAATTTTGTAAGGTCGACATGCTGGACGTAGTCACAGAAAGCAATGATTTATTTCCCGACGGTGTCAAGTCCTGTCTCTGTCAATAACGGAATTAACTAGTTAACCAATATCACTATCCTCGAATGCTTTCCCTCCTATCGAATTTGTAGTGATATCAAAATATTCATCTACGTTGACGCCATTCAGATTTAACATGGACACCGAATGTAAATTTCTTATTTCGTTGTCTTCAATTTTGTCTTAAGCTACATCAGCTTATGAAAATCAGGGCCGTTAGAGAACGCACACCCCTCCATGTTTGCAGGAGAAGCTGAACTTGACAAAGCGTGTAGTACTCTCAGTCATTCCGCCTCCATGACTGAAGCCTTGTAACCAACTGACTTTTAGTCAGGTTGATAAGACCTGAATAGGATAACTTACCACAGGATTGCGTGCAGCTGATTTCTATAGATGGCAACTAATTTTGATATATTTACGTCACGGGAATGTAAGCTGGATGTCTCCTTCAGGAACTGTTTCATTTCCCAACTCTGAATAGACGGCCTGTGAACGACGAAGAGGGTATTTCAAGAGACATTCAGGCATTTAACATACGGCCGACAGGGAGTGTATAGAATGTCTGGTCACAGCTAGTCGAAACATTTTTCTTGACATCGCATAGCCGGTTTTCCTTTATCAGAACAGGAAGACACAATAAACAGGTTCACGATTAAAGGACTAAGGTTGAGGAAAGACTACGGTTCTGACGAGCAGAGCAGACTATGAAGATTAAGTAAAGAGATTGATACCTAAAGGGCTATATAAGTTTCAACCTGTGTATTATTTCAGTTGTAGATGGTAAAGTAAATAGTTTGATAACATTTATGATACTTCACCCTAGACACCATCCACATTTAGCCGCATCCTTCACATTCAAGCCAATTTTTATTTTGTCCATATTATAACCCATCAGTGACATGTATCCTCGTTTAGGTCGGGATGTACACCCTGGATCTCACATTTGTCAGACTGGCGAGTTAACAACATCAGTGGCTCGACGCCGAGCATCACCAAGTAACTACATCCGAAAGCTCGGCTGCAGCATGATGTGTATAACGACCCGTTGCCGTGCACCAAACCTACTGGCAAGCAGACCCTGCACACGTCCTACTACAAACGACCAAGGCCACACAGCCCGAAATTTACGAAGACCATGAGCTAATGTGTGATCCGGCAATCCTGGTCCGGACCTTACACACAATCTTCGCTGGGCGATTCTTATTTCCTACTCACTTCGGAAGATGAAGACTTCAGAAACAGGTAAAGGCAACAGATACCAGAATGTATGCTACACCACAACCTCACAGCTCCATACCGCATAAACACAATCCTGCCCATTGAACATTCCCAACACATACCGAGTACACCTGGATACTGTTTTTCCAGCACTTATCAATGCGGATGTTATCCTGTGTTATATCTGAGTCCCCATGCTTGTCTATTTACTGTGTTTCCTACAATTATGTTTAGTTCAATTACATATTTTTCAGCTGTGGACCTTTCTATCGTTACAAGTAGTAATTATTAGCTGCTAAGTCCTTGCTCTATCTATGCATGATGTTAAGCCTGTCTGATCATTTCATAGAGCAAAAGAAAAATTGCGCATCGTTCACTCCAGTAGACAACTCTTTAATCAGAATTTTCTCAGTTATGTCGAAGTCACTTATTCCAATGAACCACCTGAGCAATGCTTGATCTACGTTTGATCTTCACTCGTTAGTCTTATGAAATACAGAATGTGTCAAAAGACCCATGCACAACCGGAGCGCGTGGAATGCACTCATGATCACGGAGCAATCGATGCACTTAGGAAACGTTTTAATCCCCGGCACTGACAAATTCCGGTTACATTATCAAGAGGGTTGAACCGGTGACCGTTAATCATCTTGAAGAGCTCTGGTTCTGAAAGCACCCATTAAACGTAGTTGTTGCTGACATACAGAAGATTTAGTTAGTCGGTAAGACATTGAGGAAGGGAGAGTGCCGTTCTCCGAAAAATTATTGTATATTATCCACATATGCCAGATAGTTCAGTTTGCTGCCGGGTGTGTTTGGGGAAGAGGTAAAACCAAAACAGAATGGGCGAGGTTCATACAAGGCCTCTATAAATAAAAAGAAGAGAGTGACTCCTTGACAAGCACCCACTTTCAGGAAAAACAGTTTGCAAAATGAGATTTACTGGGTTACCAAACTTTAAGTAGGAACTTGTCAAAAAGTTGGGTGAGAAGAACCATGTGAAAGCATCTCGTGACAGCCAAACAGATGAAAATCGAACGGAAATCCGATGACATCAACGGGGTGGGGATCTTAAGTGCGCTTTATCCCAGTGGATGAAGTTGTCCACTAATCAGTGGCAGACTGAAAAATACTGTCAGTTGTTTGGCCCGGAAGTGAGTTACAACGGTAGGTGTGACGTGAACAGGTCTGGCGGATAGATTGTGTTAGCAACTTTTGCTTCAGAGGTGGAATCGACGGGGACACAAACACATGAAGTCACGTTCTGTGGAGGACGTTTGTTACTGACTTCTAGACCATCAAGCACCATACTCTAGTAGGCCGTAAATGTAGAAAACTAGTGCTCAATGCCAGTAAGTACATTCCTTAATCGACCGTCAGGCGTAGTTGCGTTTACTTTCTATTGCCGCCTCTCGTAAAGCTTTTGTACAGGTCCAGACTAGATTTGACGTAGATGATCGTTGTTTTTTGGTTCGCATTGCTGTGGCGTTGTCTCCGTGGTGACCTCCATGTGGTTGGATAATTATTTGTCCCAGATTTACTGATTATCCCTCTCACAGTGGTCATTATTTGAAAATGTTGCTAAAAGCCCTAACAGTGTTTGCAATGGATCATCTCCAGAACATCCCTGCAAGTTTGAACGTAGTGAGGCAAGTGGATCCAGGATCCAGAAAAGTGTTACTCGTCACGAATGATATCCGGACGGCGAAGAAAAATAATTAGTGAGTACCTGGGCTTCGTTTGAAAAGTTGTGGGGTAGCGTAAGTTGATTGTTCAGGGGCGTGTAGAAGACTGGATTTCTAGNGTCGCAAGTAAACGACCAAAATCCGCCTTGTCTACTCAGAGGCAAGTGTTAGTGGACCTATCCTGTCCTGTACCTGGTGGCCTTTTCTAAACCATTGTTTAACTATCCAACCTACCCCCTTAATTATCTGATATAAAAACCCACTCGCGTCATTGTAAATTTAACTCTAATGAGCCAATATTTGTATATGTGTATCTGTAATTTTTCATGTTTTACCTTTTTTTTCAAACCTTTGAAGGGGACTAACAATTTTAGGAGAAATTTCTAATACTATACATATACTAACAAATTTAAGTGATATGCATGCATCGTAACGTGCACCATTTACAATATTCCTTCTTAATCTCTTTCAGGTTCAAACAGAGATCGGTGTTACTTTGCAACCAGCGGCGATGTGTAAGTGTCCGGCAATTCAATTCACAAGCTACCATTACGTCCCTATTTAAGTCAATCAACTCGTGGAGAGAAACAAAGCGGAACTGTATGAAACGACATTCACTGTTTACACCTTTTTAGTTGGCTGAAAGAAAAACCCATTCACCCACTCGCCTCACTCACATGCACCTACATTTGTAATAACCTCCGCCATCTCCTTTAGTTGCTCAGGTTTGTGTAGATGCGTAGTACTAATATCTCTCCCAGAAGTCTTTTAAATTCCTCGAAAAAACGTCATACATCATCATAACAAGATCCCATTTAGACGAGCGTGACTTGCGGTTGCCCCAAGCAACAATCGCATTGAATACCAACATAGTTGTATTCATTTCACTTATTTATTGTCATTCGCGGACACTGTTCACAGTTTGGTCAGGGAAAACAGAACAGGAGAAGCAAACAGTGGGTACAATCCTAACCAGTGGGCTAGGCGCTCAAGGTTTCCTCAATACAACCCTACTGTTTTGGTTCCGATGCTGTGGAGCACATTACCCAATAATTCGTGCAGGGTAAAAGTTACACATGAACAAATGAATTCAACTAGCCTTGTAGAATTCGTAACTATGTGTGTGTGTGTGTGTGTGTGTGAGCCGCGTGCCTATATCCGGTGAGTTATGATTCACGTCTCGTTACAATGAAAGTATCCATGTATGGAGGTAGTTACGTTGTTTGTTATGTGGGAACTGTTAAAAGGTTGTTAAGTATGTTGAACACCGTAATCTCATTTGTATTATGATGATGTTTTGAGACCGCAGACCTCTGTTGTGGCCACATTTCGGTTACAGCAGCCTTTGTTTAGTGGTGCTTGACTGTATGTCAATGCTGGAGACATCAGGAAAAGCTGGTACACATTCAGTCACGCGAACATTTCTCAAGACCGCGCAAATTTCCGCATGAATCTAATATCCATCTGAGGTCATTCTGAGATGGGTAACCGAGTTGTATCAACTGCTTGCTTTGATAGGTCTCTGAAGCAGTTTAGTGTAGCTCTAGCAACCGAAAATTGACAGATTACATTTGTCGAGTTGAATTAAGAACGCCGGTTTTTATGGTGCCATCTTTGAGAATTTCAACTTTGAGCCAGCTGGTTGCTAGTGAGGGTTAATCCACACTTTCTAAACCTTTCCAGATGAAGCTATTACAGTGATTATCTGAAACAGAAAAAAAGACTTAACTGATAAAGCATACGGGTGAACACTACCATGAACGTTTACCGAGATTCATATCGGTAAGGGACCACTTTACTAAATAAAGAAGGTAGACAAAAAGAAATAGATCTATCTGGAATAGTGTTGAGGTGCAGTTTACGCTGAGAGACACATGTCCCATCATGCTGACGCTAGCCCAATAGGTAAATGACGCTGTACTTAATTTTTCGTTCACTTTTCTGTTAACGTCTGTCCATTTGTCCCACAGTTTCGTTGACGTCTAGGTAGAGCAACGTGCGTAAACGGATGATAGAACAAGTAACAACTTATGTCGACGCGTCACTCGACGCTCGTCAAGGTTGGTGGTTGAATCGCCGACGTAGTGGAACTAATAGGCACATCAGAAAGGGAAAAATAAACCGACTTCATTGAGTGCTCAGTATGTTCACTGTGTTCACCTAGCTAATTGTTTATCATCTTTTTGCGTAATATTAGTCCGAGGTCACCTACCCGTAATGGGTTTCCGTTGACTAAGTGCAGTGGCACGAGCAAAATTTGCCCACTTAGGCGGGTTGTTTGATGCTGAGTCGCCCGGTTGACTGACCCCTGGCATGTTTTTGTACTAGTTCAGCGAAATAAAAAGGTTGTTTTTGCATGTGGCTGATATGGCGACACCGAAGATTAATGTTCTATGAAATTTATTTGTTTTTCTTTTGGTTGAAACTTAACAGCGTTGTGTTAAGTACACAAAATCCTTTATCGCTAGTCTGGCTTTATGGAATAATTTTTACGCATGCAAGCAGGTTGTCTGTCTCCAGCAATGACAATACGTTCGGGGAGCATCATTTGAAAGTCAACTGTGTCAAACAGTCAAACTACTTTCTGTCGCTGTATCAATTCTAAGCTCCTCATGCTTAGCCAGAGTACGTTTCGTGTGATTCAGTGAAGAGCTACTCGTGGAAGGAATCACGAGATTTGCTGATTAATTTCTGCTTCGAAACGAGCTACTAGCCATAAGGGAACAATAATTTTTTCAGCTACCGTCGTCCATTCAATACGCAGTGTTTTGATCACATATCGGTAGCTCTGCGTGTGTGTGTGTATGCCTGAGTCCAACCTGTGCGGCCAACAAATCTTCGTATTGGTGGGTCAGATGTTTGACCAATGGCGACAGAGCGGGATGATCACTAGCCTACCTACAAGCGGCAGTTTGAGTAAGTACGTCTGAGCGCTCAACAACCCAAGGACGTAGATCAGCCTGCGCAACATCAACAGCAATGCGGTCAGGGCGAGCAGCTACAACCAGACTAATCGTATGGTTGCTGGATTGAATCGTCTTTAAACGCCTGCATCTGGGTAAAACGGCAGGCTGCCTCATTGTTCCCGGCCTTAACAATGATACTACATAACGCGTTGGACACAGCCTTCTAAAGTGAGCCAAGTTTTCTCGTGTTCAGTTGTTTTGTGTTCCGAAGTATGTGATTTCCTCCTCGTGGTTATCAACTACACAATTATATTACACAATTATGTTACTCATGGTACGGTAAAAATGTAACGAGATCTACGGGACCAGAAAAAGGACGTATCATGGTCATCACTTTGTTATAAAAAATGACTTACGAAATTTTTAAACTTCTAACTCATTTTGCGATTTTTTTCTTTTACATCGTTTTCTTCTGACTTACACAGTTCTTGTGTTGCTGTTATGTGGTTTATAGCTGAAGAACTGTATAACAATTACGGTGTTAGAAAATCTGCTTCATTATATATTTGGTTGATGAGTGCGTATGATATTCGTTCACTAACCGCACGGGAATTTTGTAAGGTCGACATGCTGGACGTAGTCACAGAAAGCAATGATTTATTTCCCGACGGTGTCAAGCTGTGGTGTGTTCCAATTACCGGAGCAATTACACTATTCACATACATCATCTATCCGTATCTCGAGACCAAGGATACTCTGATCCCATACCGAGTGATTTCCTGGAATGCAATTAATTGTCAAAAGAGACGGCGAGAGCGAAGTAGACTGTTCTCACTACAAACTGACCGTAGGGAGACCAAGGATTTGGAAACGCGAAAGGTAGGGACAACAAGACAGAGAACAATAATATACGGTTGTATCCTTCAGAGATTGAGTCTTAACCGTACAACATCAGCTTAATGAAATCCGGGCCCGTTAGGAACGCACACGCCTCCATGTTCTGCACGGCAGAAGCTGAAAACTGAACAAAGCTGAAAAATAAATCTCAGTATTTCCGCTCCAGGACCATCGAAGCTTGTAACCAACTACTTTTAGTCAGTTTGACTAAACGCATAAAACTTCATAGAGGCTACGATCCTTTGTCTATTTTTGGTCACTCGCACGTATCTGTGATCTACTTCTGTCTAAGAGTGGCGGGAGTAGGACGCGAGAGGTCTCTATATATAGATAAGTTGACATAACGGACAATATATATCTCTATCTAGCTAAACACGCATGAGGAACAAGAGCGTGAAGCCGATATAAGTATCAGACAAGCTGTCATATTGATATCCGAGGATAGATATTAAATTGCGGCGAGTCAGGAGAGCGAAGATTACTGATTACAGGAGATATTATATTATCGGACAACGTGTGGAGTGTGGTTAAGATCACCAAGGTGCGAGGCTCTGCGTCTCTATATGCATTCTCACCGTACTGATCAGAATATCTAGACATTTTCCGCCACGTACTTCTTTCGTTCTGTTCCAAAATTTAGTACAGGCGCGGTACAAGTAAAAATACACAGTTTGTCCCACTCTGCTTTAAGAACACCCAAGCGGTTGGCAGATGAACTGAAGATTTCGACATTTGGGTACTGTTGCAATGTCAGTTGTTTCCGTTTTGTTTCTCAGTTACAATGAGGTCCGAACATCGATCTGGTCGTTCAAAAATTTTGATCCAGTGAAAAACGGTCGAGCACTGGTGCGTTATTTTGTGTAGAAATAACAGTTGTCTGCACTTTTGTCTTTATGACTGGCAGAACGAAACGCTCCAGTGTGATGACATGTCATTGAGTTCTAGTTTAAATCCTAGTTTGATAGCTCACTCAGGACAGCTACTGAAGATTTACTCTGAACCTTCGGCGGCCGTTTATCTTTAAAACTTTGTGAGAAACCAGTTTTTCCGTTCCGAAGTCATATCGCTAGTAGTTCCAGGCAACCTGTCCATCCCAATTGATTTCTCATTATTAAATGCATAGCTCCACTGTTGATAAGTCCAAAATGTATTACGTTTTCGAAATTAATGTTGAACCAGAGTGATCATCCTTCTAGAAACCAGTAGGGATCTATCCGTAGTGACCACTGTTCAATTTTTGTTAAAACTTTCGATTCGAGCGCCAACTTCATTTACTTCGCGCTCTAACATCTTTTGAGTGGTGGGCCATTCTTCTCGCCTTGACTAAGCACTCAGGCTCTTTTGGGTCACTCCTTCAGCTTGTGTCACTTCCCGGTGCTGGCCAGTGCTTATGCCTAAGGGTTATGATACGTTTAGTGAATTTGTATGCGCCCGAAGCACATACACAAATGCCAGAACTCTTCTGCTTTTTGCCTGTCAAGTTACTGTCTCATGCCTTGTTGAGAAACATGATGTCTGGTGCTTAATCATCGATTCACAACGTCACATATCCTGTGAGTGTCACTTGGTTACTGTTATACTCACGGTAAACAGACAATCCTAACCAGTCACCTGACTTCCATGACAAATGTGATATTGATTATTCTGCAAACTTTCATGCAGCATAGGAGCTGTGAAACGTGGAACGTATGAACTTTCCCCAAAACCAGTCACCTGACTTCCATGACAAATGTGATATTGATTATTCTGCAAACTTTCATGCAGCATAGGAGCTGTGAAACGTGGAACGTATGAACTTTCCCCAAAATCTTGCCGCAATACTGTCAAAATGAAAATAATCACCTCGGGGCAGTCATGCAGATGAAATCACTAGTCTAGATCGTGCGTTCACAAATTAGTTAAAAAACGACCGACAGTCGTTCAACCCTGCCTTGGATGTGCGCGTAGTAATTGGTGCATACAACTGGCTCAATTCAACCGTCCTGACCGGACACCTAGTTGTTAGTGGGAGATACGCACCTTCGTCTGCTGCATCAGCTGCCGGCTGACGTCGTTTATACGGTCGACTCGTTTGGTGTGCGTTGTGCTGTGGGATCCCAAGATCAAGATTTGCACATGAATTCAGCCACTCCGACATGCCTGTGTCGGCTGGACCGATGTTGATGATGTGTTACTGGGTAGGCTGTAGTTCATTTTGCACAGTTCGCTACAGCAAATCCAAAAGTGCTTGGGGAAGGTCAGGTTGTTTGTTACAGTGAGAATCTCGTTAAGGAAATTGATCAGAACATATATAATCGCTCACTGTATATTACCAATGGGACAATCAGTTAGCTCCCCTGACTTTTTGAAACAGCTAGTTCCTCTAACTGAACCTGAATGAGATAACGAGAAGACGTTAATCAAGTGTTGTTCTTTGGAGTAACCATAACAGCTGTTTCAACATAAGGCATACATCCTCAGAATTGAAATTTAAAAATTTCGCCAAGATAAGAGACAACGCCCTTGTATAAATAGGATGTATGATTCGATAATGTCGTCATTCATGGTACATATTTGAAGCCAGCGCATCAGAAGTGGAAGTTTATTGAAATTTATGTACGGTTATATCGTACGTGTATTAAGTGCCACTCAAAAGTGAATCGAGTTTTTACAGAGCACTTCGAATGGATGCCACACAAATGGCTGGGCTGTCAACGTTTGATAGAATAATCAGTTTTATGAGTTTGTGCGTTGATGGACGTTTGAATCGTCTGCTATGAAGCACGGTGAGATGTTATATTATTTTGGGGAAGGGCGATTCCACGAACACCGAAAGGCGGATGTGCATTGAACTACTGTTTTAGGACCGTTTGTATTTTCTTCATTCTGTAAAAGTTAAAGTGGCAAAGTCGACTACAAAACTTGCAGCGGCTTTGAATATAGGGACGTTGGTCCAACCCAACCTTAGGGATACGAGACTCTGGGTTCACTGCTGATCACTACGATCTAGTAAGCTGGCTACAAGATCGTGTCGTCTGCATCTGTCAGAGTGCGTAAGAATACGTGAGTGAAGTATGTAAAACAAAAGTTCATGAATTGCGATACAGTGTCGTTTTTATTCTTCCGTTGATGTTAGATGGCAACGTGAACAACGAATTTTCGTGGGCAACGTGCCAATTCTAACTTGCATCTGTCTGATTTATAGGTAGGTAAAAATCACGGAGAAGTTATCTAACCACTTTTGCAGCGTGGCTGTTGTTGGGGAATATCGCACGCAGGCATCATCCTTTGTGTTGTAGAGAGCCGCATGCCATGCTGTGTGTTATTTCCTTGGTCGTAGTAATGGTTATGGACGGTGACGTCAGTATGCGGGCAAACCAAATAAATGAGTGAGATGACAGATAGCGTAAAGCTCATTGTAGAACCGGATTTTTGATGCTAAGCGTTTTACGGTACTAGTACCCGGAGTCAGAGGCAAAATAGGTTGAAAATGGAAGTGTTCCGAGGTCACCGGAAGAAAGGGTCAGGCAAGTTTTTGGAACATCGCAGCCATTTCATGTTGTTCACCCCCCACTGTCCGGTCCAAGGGTTTCAGTGTTTTTATGGGCGGCACCGAACTACAGCTAATTGGTTAATCTAGGTCATATCTGAG
>LOND01001437.1:15786-26718 GCA_014220965.1 Paragonimus kellicotti | reverse complement strand
GTAAATTTGGGTTCGGCTTCATGCAAACAAACCGAACATGCCTCAACGAACTCATCGCTCCGCATCGTACCGAACACGAAACAACAAACGTCTCAGTTATCTGCCCGTCTGTTTCACCTGAAAGCCAATGACCACGCTCTCATTGTTCATTTTTTTGATTCTTGACGGTTTACAGCAATTTTGTCGATCTATTCGCGGGTTCGGGTTCGGAGGCTTGAGTCACCCGGATCCCCCCAGTTTGTCCGTTTCAATGTCAGCGGTTTTCTGTTGACCTGAAAGGCAGTCATAAACCGGTTGTTGCACCGCTCTTGTGGTTACGTAGAGTACCGAGAACAGAGTAACCTACTACTCTAACGTCTTGTTAAGTGAATGCGAATCTAGTAACACTTTGACATGGTTTCTAGAGAGGCAGATAACAACCTCTAATGGGTCATCCAAGTGGTCGATAACCCTGGAAAAGAAAAACTGTTGTCTAAGGAAGGTCGGGGTCCAAAGCCAATGGAGCTTCTTATCGTGGTCTCCCGGACTATTATCAGCTACTTGGGCATTCGTGAGGGACACGCTCGGATGTGCGCGATCATGACAGATAATTACAGGCGTTACAAATCAACAAATGGTTACATTATAAGACAAACATGAAGTCTGCTGACAAAAAAAGCATAATCAGAGAGAAATGGGTTGCGGTTTACGAAAGTTTGATGCACACACCAGGAAAAGAAATAGTTCGCTTGTTCCACAGATTCAGTTCAGAAGATGAGATGTGTAGTGGACAAGGTGGGTACGCGCCATACCCTCGTCCATTAACAATTTCAAAACGTCTTTCCTGAAAAGCAATCGAAACGTAGTCCCAACAGGCATCGAACGCAGTGGGTTTGGAAACAAACCGTATATTTCCAGCAATGTTTGGAAATATGATAAGTAGTTAGCTCTAGCCTAGTCTGGGACCAACGGCAGCAACCAAGAGAAGAAAGAAAAGAATCGCGAGGTGGGCTACCGCCCACTCGGCGGCACTCAAAGCGCGCCAAGCGAAAAGTGCGTGGAACCTTCGAGTGCGTTAAACAACGCTCGAAAAGGTTCGGGCTAAACGACCTTGAAGAATGGAATAGAAGATGAGTCGTTAGGAAGGACAAGCGTTCACTGCGTGCAATTAGTTGCACGACTGAAGAAAGTGGCACTGAGTTCATATCAGGCCTCCTATAGCAGGCGTACACAGAATCATGCGTACAGAACAAACAAGCGGGAAAACGGTTGCAGCCGGGATCCTTAGAGAAGCCACACGATCGCTGGTCACTACACAAGCCTCCCCCAGAAGGGTGGCGGTAGGCAACCTTCGATCATGCAACCGGAGGTATCGACGTGTGGGCCACCCCCTTGTGGTTTCGTTCATGGCACTCCCGATGCCATGAGTACATACACAAAAGATCTAAACCCACAGATGTTACACTAATTTTTCTTATACAAGGTTATGTGGGGGACGATGTTTCAAATATTTCAAGGTCATGCCGGGAAATACGTGCAAATGCATCTTCGAAGGATTCCGCCGTTATTTGACATAATTAGCTACGGAAAATGTTGAATAATTCGGCTGGAACGAGGAAAGTACGGGAATTTCCAAAATCCGGCGAAGAATTGAGCAAACTCCAGCGCAGGACTTCTTCGATTGTTCGAAAACGTCAAAAAGTTGAAACTCTCGCGAACTGCTCGGTCAATACGGGGTTTCTAACGTCCATTCATCGCGGAAATTTTCCTCGCATAACGGATGTTTTCAAGAGTGAGAAAAAACACAATCTTACGTGTTAAATGGGGAAATGCGGAGTGATCACATGTAATATGATAAATAATGTATATATAATATTTTCTTGACAAAACTTCACGCGATATAAATGTTTTCTTTTCCTTTCAATAAAGTATATAATATCGGCAGGTAATTGTTATAGTATTCCACGATTATTGGGTAATTAGCAGCTACTTCTAGAATGATTATCACGTGACAATCAAAATTCCATACGAAGTTTTGACATTAGTTTTTTATAAGGTCAATGTTTAAGCTAGAATCTATATTTCATAGCACAAAACGGTTAATAGTGGTTAACAAGTAGGGTTTGAGGCAGGGAAGACAGCACGAGATATGAATTGAGGTTTCAATGCACTTATGTGAGGTGAACGTGAGCAGCATTTTTTCAGTTTTCTTTGGAGAGTTTTTGTATGCTAGTCAAATAAACCGTCAATATCGGATACCAACAACTATAGCTGATGGTTTATCAGGGTGAATAGGTTATTATGAATGGGCATACATACAATATGTGAGTCAATCCTATTTTTCTTCTCTTTTTGTTCTGAGCAAGTAAGTAGGAACGGGCATGTATGTTACACGTAGCTGGTAGCTGAACGTTCTCCGGATCACTTTCAAAGAGAACATCGGAAGATACACAATTTTGAGATAGACATATGTTTGACGATGTAAGATAGCTGTCCAGGCCCTTTTAAAACGCTGAATGTTGTTACTAGCTCTGATGTGATTCGGAAGCCTATTCCAAATATAGGAATATTTTACAATGAAGAAGTTGGCGCAAATGTTTCCGAGCTAACAAGGTCCAAATGTCTCGAAAGCTGTATCACATGATGCCATGACTACTGAGGGCTCAGATGGCTTTGAAACATATCAAGCTGAGGATATTATCCCTGCTGCTGAGAAATCAACACAAGACTATCGCGCCTTCTTTCTGACAAGGCTAATGTTTGACACTACTGTAGTCGTTAACCCGAAGAAATGAAGTTTCGGTTCATCCCTCATTGCATGCTGGTAATATTCTTGGTTCAGTGCGCCATCAATGACCAGCTCACACAAATTATGTTCTGTTCATAGTGGGCCTTATCATTACTCACGTTTTATTCCCAAGCTTGCTCGACATGCTAGTTCTTTGTTTGGTGTTATCCGCGGCTGAATTTTCTTGATCTACCAACCATGAGGAAAAACTCCGTACTTCGCTCCATCGTCTTCAACAGCCGCTGTTTCAGGGCGGTTTTCTGATGAGGACCGTTTAGCTGCAACTACTGTAGGTGCTGCTACTGTAACAGCTAACAGCTGTCAAACACTATGGCACATCATTATATTCATTTACCGTCACCTGTCGAAGACAACAATGGGGGTAATTTCAGATTCAATATAAAGCACTTGCAGCGTAACGGGCTGCTAAGTGAGTTCACGTATGACTTTTTGGCCAGTTATCCACTATTGCACCGGATTATGAAGACTTCAACTTTGTACGTCTTCATTGCAAGTGAATGGCAATCACTCGCTGCTATGATGCAGCGTCAGAGCATTGCTCTCAGTTCTTACGGTTGCACGATTGGTCATGGCGACCCAAAAACAATTCGTCATGTTTGATACTTATTAAAAATTCCGTCGTTGGACTCGTAGTATCACGAATGTGACCGTATTCCAACTTAACCATTGCCAGTAAAAAGGGATGCGGTTGTGTGTATAGCTGTAACTACTTTGGTCTCATTAATTCTACCATGAAGCGGTGATGGACAACATCAGCGACGTCATGTTCCTGGATTTTATTGTTGTTGTGGAATTTTGTCCATCATTCCGGGTGGATTACTGTGGTTATATGAGCATGTCGTAAGTTCACAGAATTAAAAGTCTGTTATCTCGGCGGGTTTACTTTCTGGACACTTCAGAGTTGTCACGATGAAGCCACTTGCATGCTTACTCCGTTGGTGACCGGAAGTAAAAGCATATATTAAACACACCAACGGAAATTTTACCATATGCGTGCAAAAGTTTATACGAGGCAGTCGTGGTGACCTTCATGGTCTCACGTTCGAGGCATTCTAGTGAGGTCATGCTGACTACCACGGCCTCTTTCTGGGAAATTTCTGTGTTCTAATGTTTACTGACGCTTATTCTAGATTGCCGGATGTTTTCCAAGCTCACCACCCAATTCGGTTTATTAACAGGCTTCGAGGAAGATGCTTTGTCGCGAAGGTGGACGTGCTGTTTTGGTTTTCGAAAATGATGCTCAATTCACTGCCACGTTTCCAGGGGACTGGATTTAAAAACATATATGTCGACATTTGTCTACTAATCTGCAATAACCGCAGTCCAGCGCCCCAGCAGAAAATTCCCCTAAGCACCTCGAGGTCTGCCACAGCCACCAAACAACAAGGTCATCTTTGAATCTTGCTGAAGGAATGGATAATCTCCACATGCACTACACAATCACATCAGATTCTGCAACTGGAAGCAATCCTTCGATCCTTTCCAAGTCCCGTCATGCGTGCGAGAACAACAGATGTTATGTTTTTAAAGACAGACTCACGACCTTGTACTGCAATAGTTCTCATATCTAACGGAAATAGTATGGTCCCTATTCTTAGCTTGGAAAGTCACTACCAGTCATCGGAGGCATGTTGGCATAGTTGGGCTGATTTTTGAGATCAGTCGGTTAGCGGGTTCTCTGTGGTTTCGAATACTTATGAGTCCTTTAAGGTGATTCTATTGCATCAGGAGAGAAAACGGAATTTCTGAGGTGCATGCTATTCCTCAGGAACTTGAGACGCCTGAACTACCGGTAATAAGAAGCCCTGAACGATCGGAAGCCAGACCACCGCAAGGTCACAGATATCTGCGCCTTAATTCAAGGTATGGCAGAAGTATTGAATATGGCTGACATTTTCTCTCTTTTTGCCGTGCACTTTTCTTACTACTCAAGTTCATGTGGAGTTCATATATACAACTCAACAATATACAGGTTGTGCTGCCGTTCCTTGTTGCACTTATCAATTCCGATCAATTCAGTCGTTTTTTATTCACTTCCGTCTCAACCATCACAGAAAGTTTCACACTAAATAACTTCATTTATGAGCGAAAATGTATTCAACAGTCAAACTGGCAGTTCACGCACAACTGGCAAGTGGTCGACCTCTGATAGAAATCAAAGTGAATAACGCCCACCAACTTTCAATACCTGTGGCCACCTCGCCTTCGTTGTCCTCAAAGTTGTGGATACGATCGGAAACACGCAAGCGAAATTAGTTGGAACGCGTCCTGTTGAAGGTTTTCGCCTTGTAGGCGGGCAGTTCGTGCATCAGGAATACACATCCGTATGAAAAACGTATATGGTTAATCATGCTGGACATGATACTCCTATATATTCAACCATTTAGTAACGAAGCAATTTTCAACATTATGAGGTTAGCGCGTTCAAAGCAAACACCAAGGTTTTTGCGCCCAAAAGCCGCGGCTGTGTGTCTTAAATGATGGATAGGCACTGGACACACGACCACTAGTGAAACTGCTTCGAAGTTAATTCTATTACCATCCGCCACCATGCCCAGTCCCAGAATGTACGACGACTTCCAACGTCGAAGTCCACAGGAGAGAGTTATTTATCCTCGTCAGTCAATTCACTCGATGTAGATGAAATACACAACTATATCCTTCGAAACTGAACAGCGGTGCCGGGTGCGCCAACGATCAACTTCCTCCAGCCGTTAGTGACAAAAAGCAGTCTTCGCACCATTGAGGATATATGGAGAGAAAGTGATTACTAACAGTGACTGCCTAAGACGCTACCTTGAACGCAACGGACTGCTTATTGCAGATGAACATAGGTTTCAAGGGAGTCGTTCTCGTGTTATCAAAACGATGGTCACAGCGGGTCGGTGAATTGGGATGGCCGACGACTGTCCGGCCATCGACGCAATATACTTGAAAGTTACCAGGGTTATCGACAAGGTAGAGTACACGGTATCGCTGACGGCACCAACCGGTTCCCCAAAGTTTCATGACTCCGCCGCTAAATGGGCGCATATTCCTGCCTCAAATCAACCAAGCTTAATGTTAAATCCCACAAGTTCGGCACGCTTCCTGTCAATTTTATCCTACTAACAACTTGCATTTTGCAGCTGCTGAAGCTTAGAAGTACTTGGGCGCTAGCATCAATAAAAATTTCATTCCTGGTTTCACGTTTGAGTCTACGGCTTTAAAAACTAACGCCGGACTTGACCAGTCGGGAAAGACTCTGAAGATAACAAGCCCCTCTTAATTCACAGCAAGATATAGGCATTAAGCTCATCTGCTTCTGTAGGGGGATAACTGAGTGCGTGCATTCTATTTCGCGTGCCTCCCTTGAACTTAAATGCAATCCAAGCCGGGTAACAAAAAATGTTCGGCAGCAGTGTAGCCATCCCATCCACAAGGTTTAACCTCTTCCGAACATTTTCACACGAATTCAGACGACTTGATGGATGTGTCACCTGAAATTGATGTATCCAGGATGTACTGCATGTCAGCTGAGGCTTATTCAAGGAACCGTGTGCTTGTAATTTTCGGGGACATAGGCTGAACTATGTTTAGCCCATGTTGGCACAACTTTTTTTTCGTCGATGTGTGCTCACGTTTGAACACTGCTTTAAAGGCTGTAATTGTCGCTGGGAACGTGCACCCCTTCGAGCAGAACATGAACGCGCACATACGTAGATTCCGCGGGCCATACTCTGTCCCTTCCGAGATGAGGAGGACTGGGTAAACAGTGAGAAATATCTGTTCGCCAGCTGACACAGGGTGTGCATTATGGCCGACGCTTAACCGTTGTACTGCAGAAACAGTGTTATGCAGTCTGAACGTTAATGTCTCCCTCCTTCTTTCTGTGCATTCATTTTCATTACACACATTGCTCCGTGTTATTTCCGTTATTTCTTTCAACTAGCGAACATTCTCCTCAATGGTTATCAGGAGTTAATGTGAAACGTACCAGTAGTCCTTATCAGGACCCTTCCAACCTAGGTTGTCTGCACATTCAGAGTCGTGGAGTGTATCACCAACGACATCATGCGATGGAAGGTAGCGGAATTCTGCATCTGATCTCTCGACTGCTGTTGGCAACTAGTAAAACACCGAAAAGTTCTCCAATATGTTCCCATGCGAAACACAGAAGGAATCTTTGTCCAGTCGCACTCCAGTCTAGCAATCACCACCGATTATCTATTGAACTGTCTACTTAGCTCGATTTGCGCTATATCGTTTGGTTTTGATTTCCGTTACTAGTGATAGCTCCGCCGCTTCGTTCTTTTTGTTAATTACTTTTATGGTGACATCCCCTAGCAGACAAATTCAACCCTTTTGAATCTCAGCCGTGTAACTTTACTTCCATTCACGAAACTTATCGCCAGTTTAAGGTTGCGTTGTTAAGGGAGTGCATCTAAAAGAATCTAACGTGAAAGCTAGCTTCCTCTGTTTGAGAAGCAGCTTACAATATCAGAAGGGGAAGAAGTTGTGAATTCAACCATTGTGAAGATCTGAGACCGAAAAGCGGGAAAAAACGGACTTACGGAGATGAAACCCGAAAATTTGGTGCATCATCGGGACACAAACGAGGTGACTTATACGCACTCAGGATTCGGGCAAAAGAGGCGGACTGCTTGTCTTGAAGTATGTATAGGATGGACGCATCACGTCTCTAACAGCGTAGCCTCTTTGCTGTCTTACAGCGATTGGGTTGAGTCGGCCGCCTCTGGGATGCTTCAAATGTGAGGGATTAGTCGGTAGACGTGAGAAGGTCATCATCGAACGACCACGGCGGCAAGCCCTAGCTCTTCGACACTCGGGACAGCATGAGCACAAACACGTACACTCACCACCGTCTTTTCGGTTAGAGGACGTCTGAATTAACCCGTCTATTCTGAAGATAGGCTGAACCTACTAGAGAAAACGAAGATGGAAGATAGTGCATCTGTTTGAGAACTCTCAGTCAACCAGAAGGTGGTTGCAGAACCTGATGGCTGAAGCCATTGTGGTGTAGCCCGGGTCTAAAAATTCGGAGCAAACCGGTTGAGAGATCCCCTGATCATCAATTATAAGTATCTGTGAAGACGATGATAACAAGGTGTCTACTTGGCGAATAGGCAATTGTGTAAGCTTACTGGTGAGTCAGACGTCTTAGCATCTCCAGCTGACCAAGAATAATGACCCTCTCTCTAGGCCTTCCTCTGGAAGCAATCGTTACAATGGACACAACGAACACGCAGAAACGGCACGCGCACCAGTTACAGTATATCTGGATAGGCTAGCTTCTAGAAGTCGCTTTTCAAAAGGACGCTCGGATTCATCGATTATCCTAAGCTTCCACACAGTCACATCATAATGTCACGAGATCTTTATGTTCTGTCGTCGATGACGCTGGTGAAGTTAAGAGGCTGACGCAATTCACTCCAGCGCTCAGTGCCACCCAGTATAACCCTATAAGACTTTTTCACCCCCCAACTTTGGTCTCTGTGGATAGGCTTCAGAACGCAAGTGGCAAGAACAACAACAACCGGCGCCACATAGCCCGACGTAGCATCCCTGCGATATGGTTTGTCACATCCACCGGCGTTGCGGGAGACGAGAAAAATCTGGACGCAACATACTATTAAGTCCTAGTCCTGTATGAATGCATTATCTCTCGCCCATGCATCTGAAGTTCCGCGGAGAATCAGGGCTTCTGCAAACATTCCCGGTGAATACCACTACGGCTAACGTTTATCTACAGACAAAGCTCGTCAACATCTGCAGTTCACGTCTATCCAAGGTGTGATCGCGAAAGATTGCGTGAGGACTGTAAACCGAAAGTAGAAACAGATAACTGTCTCCACGCACTCGAGGTAGTTGTATTAGCCAGCTTTTAGTCTATAACTCAAGCTTATTCAGAACTCGAAAAATCTCCAAATAATAGCACAAGGGGCTTTCAAACATTCTAATTCATTCGTAACCGTTGAAAAAATAATTAAGTTATTTAATGTTCACCAGTGTTCAGCTAACAGCCGCATCTTAATTCTCGAGTTCTCACCCTGTTCTCAGACGTGAAGTATCCTCTACACAAGCGCACATAAACTTCCTAATAGGACCCAGAAGTTGAGACACCGCTGATCCAAAAACAACACATACTAATGGGTATCACTGAGACTTGACTTCGCTTCTATATACTGAATTATGAAGCGAACGCCGATGACGACAAAAACACACAGGGTTGATCAAAGTTACTGAAGAGGAGGATGTTTGACACTCAACGTACAAACACTACCTTCAGGTTAATTATCCAGAATTTTCTGCTTGCAGTTGCTTTCTAGTTAAAACTGTGTCTGGAGGGAAGGAAATCTAACCAAATTTGCCTCATCTGTATTGTGCCCAAGATCGCCAACATGGACGAAGAAGTTGACGCAAACTTTGTTCGCCACTGGAATGTGGCTTTCCGCGACATCCCAGTGGGCTGCTTTCATGAGAATATAGACTTCTAAGCAAAAAGCAGCAAATCCCTAACCGCTATTTTTCTGCCCATTCTGCAACACAGTCACATGCTTCGGGATCAGTGAACGCGTGGTTATTGATAAAAAAAGAAATGAATAAACCGGTACTCTCAACGGCTTGAGTCGGCGTCCGTGAACAAACTCGGCTGATTCAATTTCTGACCTTAGCTAACCGTTCAGGCTGTATTGACCATGTTACTTTTCAGTTCGGTTTCGAAGACGAAAGTGCCTTTCACAAAGACCAAAGTGCTCCTGCTCGTGACCGTCACAGATCTAAGTATGAACTCATGTGGAAACTTCCCAGGAAGCCACCTAGTCACGACGATATGATATCTGATGAACAGTGGTTTAGAGTCAAAGACACTATGCTAGATTTTTTTGGGCCACTCGTGCTTTTTATCCCATCACTACATTCGACCAAACTGTGAGAAATTTCCTGCACCAGGGGGACCACAGGCCAGAATTAATTATTGCGGAACGTATTCAGTCTCAGCAAAGGCTCAACGTGGGTGACAGATACATTGGCATCTGAGTTTATCTTCTGTTTGGTACCTGTTACAGAAACCACGGATGGAACTATTCCGCTCAAGGTGGAGACTTACGAGATTCTCGTCCCGTACCTCACCGCACTCGGTGAGGACGCTCAATAAGTGGCTTCGTTCATTTCACCCAACTCCGCAAGTTCAGCTGCTGTTACAGCTGAACCAACTATAAGACGAGTTCGGTTTGAGCTCTCCAAACTGCGAGCCGAAAATTCGCCTCGGACCGACCAAATAACTGTTTCAACAACATATGATAATAAGATGCTTTCTCTGCCCCTGGCACACTTTACGCATTCTCCAATTTCGAAGCGGCTTCCAGAATCTTGGAAACTTATTACCCTCATGTCAGGATATCCCGCAGAACCTTCCAGCTATCCGCCAACTGTTATACTACTTACAGTCGCCGAACTTCCTGTGATGTTTTTTTCAACTATTCGAATAAACAGCCAAACCAAAACACTGGATTGCTAACTATGTCAATGGACCCATTCTTTTCCTTTATTTCGGTTCCAGTGATTTTATGTTACGAATATGTTTGTTCGCATTGTAATTCATTTGGCTCTGTTGATCAGCTGTGAACAATGAAGAAACTTAATGAGAACTTTCGTGGTTCTTAGTGTCGGGAAGAGAGTTTAGCAACCGAAGTAAAAATATTGGCTCTGACGTTTCTTCAACCTAACTCACGCCCCCCACACAATGGGCTGGATCTCGTCGGGCATACTATACTAGGCTCGTTAACTTATCGGCGTGTCTGTTCAGCGGAATATCCTGGAAGTAGAGCGTTAGCCAAGAAGGTGCGTTTTGAATAACCGTTCCGTAGATAATATCTAGGTGATTAGCAGACATTGGTTTGGTTTGGTAACCTGCAGCAGTTAGCTAACAAGTGCTGATTGCCAGAGCCTAAGATCCAGAGGATTCACACGTAACGGATCGCTGTGTATATGGAGGAAGGTTAAATGGTCCGCCCTCATTGACGCTGGGTGAGGTATCGGCTCAGCTGACGCAATACGGGAACGACTTTGAAGCGCCCCACCTTCACGGTTGGTTACACACAACAGTCTCATGGATAGTTTTCTGGCTTTGAAAAACGCCGAAA
>LOND01001437.1:4251-15686 GCA_014220965.1 Paragonimus kellicotti | reverse complement strand
CTTACAGCGATTGGGTTGAGTCGGCCGCCTCTGGGATGCTTCAAATGTGAGGGATTAGTCGGTAGACGTGAGAAGGTCATCATCGAACGACCACGGCGGGCAAGCCCTAGCTCTTCGACACTCGGGACAGCATGAGCACAAACACGTACACTCACCACCGTCTTTTCGGTTAGAGGACGTCTGAATTAACCCGTCTATTCTGAAGATAGGCTGAACCTACTAGAGAAAACGAAGATGGAAGATAGTGCATCTGTTTGAGAACTCTCAGTCAACCAGAAGGTGGTTGCAGAACCTGATGGCTGAAGCCATGGTACCGGTCTCAACAGAAATATAACGAGGATGCAACCGGTTGAAATCTGATAATTAAGTTATCTTGAAGACGAATAAAAAGCTACTGGCGAATAGGCCAATTGTGTAAGCTACTGGTGAGGTCACCAGCATTCCACTGACCAAAATATTGACCCTCCTCTTAAGTGGCCTTCCTCTGGAAAGCAAGTCACATGGAACAACGAAAGAGAAGCGGCCGACCCAGTACAGTATATCTGGATAGGCTAGCTTCTAGAAGTCGCTTTTCAAAAGGACGCTCGGATTCATCGATTATCCTAAGCTTCCACACAGTCACATCATAATGTCACGAGATCTTTATGTTCTGTCGTCGATGACGCTGGTGAAGTTAAGAGGCTGACGCAATTCACTCCAGCGCTCAGTGCCACCCAGTATAACCCTATAAGACTTTGTCACCCCCCACTTTGGTCTCTGTGGATAGGCTTCAGAACGCAAGTGGCAAGAACAACAACAACCGGCGCCACATAGCCCGACGTAGCATCCCTGCGATATGGTTTGTCACATCCACCGGCGTTGCGGGAGACGAGAAAAATCTGGACGCAACATACTATTAAGTCCTAGTCCTGTATGAATGCATTATCTCTCGCCCATGCATCTGAAGTTCCGCGGAGAATCAGGGCTTCTGCAAACATTCCCGGTGAATACCACTACGGCTAACGTTTATCTACAGACAAAGCTCGTCAACATCTGCAGTTCACGTCTATCCAAGGTGTGATCGCGAAAGATTGCGTGAGGACTGTAAACCGAAAGTAGAAACAGATAACTGTCTCCACGCACTCGAGGTAGTTGTATTAGCCAGCTTTTAGTCTATAACTCAAGCTTATTCAGAACTCGAAAAATCTCCAAATAATAGCACAAGGGGCTTTCAAACATTCTAATTCATTCGTAACCGTTGAAAAATTAAGTTATTTAATGTTCACCAGTGTTCAGCTAACAGCCGCATCTTAATTCTCGAGTTTTCACCCTGTTCTCAGACGTGAAGTATCCTCTACACAAGCGCACATAAACTTCCTAATAGGACCCAGAAGTTGAGACACCGCTGATCCAAAAACAACACATACTAATGGGTATCACTGAGACTTGACTTCGCTTCTATATACTGAATTATGAAGCGAACGCCGATGACGACAAAACACACAGGGTTGATCAAAGTTACTGAAGAGGAGGATGTTTGACACTCAACGTACAAACACTACCTTCAGGTTAATTATCCAGAATTTTCTGCTTGCAGTTGCTTTCTAGTTAAAACTGTGTCTGAAGGGAAGGAAATCTAACCAAATTTGCCTCAACTGTATTGTGCCCAAGATCGCCAACATGGACGAAGAAGTTGACGCAAACTTTGTTCGCCACTGGAATGTGGCTTTTCCGCGACATCCCAGTGGGCTGCTTTCATGGAGAAGTTGACTTACCCCAAGAAAAGCAGCATAATCCCTAACCGCTTATTTTCTGCCCACTTCTGCAACACAGTCACATGTTCGGGATTCAGTGAACGCGTGGTATTTGATAAACGAAGAATGATAAACCGGTACTCTCAACGGCTTGAGTCGGCGTCCGTGAACAAACTCGGCTGATTCAATTTCTGACCTTAGCTAACCGTTCAGGCTGTATTGACCATGTTACTTTTCAGTTCGGTTTCGAAGACGAAAGTGCCTTTCACAAAGACCAAAGTGCTCCTGCTCGTGACCGTCACAGATCTAAGTATGAACTCATGTGGAAACTTCCCAGGAAGCCACCTAGTCACGACGATATGATATCTGATGAACAGTGGTTTAGAGTCAAAGACACTATGCTAGATTTTTTTGGGCCACTCGTGCTTTTTATCCCATCACTACATTCGACCAAACTGTGAGAAATTTCCTGCACCAGGGGGACCACAGCCGAATAATTATTGCGGAACGTATTCAGTCTCAGCAAAGGCTCAACGTGGGTGACAGATACATTGGCATCTGAGTTTATCTTCTGTTTGGTACCTGTTACAGAAACCACGGATGGAACTATTCCGCTCAAGGTGGAGACTTACGAGATTCTCGTCCCGTACCTCACCGCACTCGGTGAGGACGCTCAATAAGTGGCTTCGTTCATTTCACCCAACTCCGCAAGTTCAGCTGCTGTTACAGCTGAACCAACTATAAGACGAGTTCGGTTTGAGCTCTCCAAACTGCGAGCCGAAAATTCGCCTCGGACCGACCAAATAACTGTTTCAACAACATATGATAATAAGATGCTTTCTCTTCCCCTGGCACACTTTACGCATTCTCCAATTTCGAAGCGGCTTCCAGAATCTTGGAAACTTATTACCCTCATGTCAGGATATCCCGCAGAACCTTCCAGCTATCCGCCAACTGTTATACTACTTACAGTCGCCGAACTTCCTGTGATGTTTTTTTCAACTATTCGAATAAACAGCCAAACCAAAACACTGGATTGCTAACTATGTCAATGGACCCATTCTTTTTTATTTCGGTTTCAGTGATTTTATGTTACGAATATGTTTGTTCGCATTGTAATTCATTTGGCTCTGTTGATCAGCTGTGAACAATGAAGAAACTTAATGAGAACTTTCGTGGTTCTTAGTGTCGGGAAGAGAGTTTAGCAACCGAAGTAAAAATATTGGCTCTGACGTTTCTTCAACCTAACTCACGCCCCCCACACAATGGGCTGGATCTCGTCGGGCATACTATACTAGGCTCGTTAACTTATCGGCGTGTCTGTTCAGCGGAATATCCTGGAAGTAGAACGTTAGCCAAGAAGGTGCGTTTCTGAATAACCGTTCCGTAGATAATATCTAGGTGATTAGCAGACATTGGTTTGGTTTGGTAACCTGCAGCAGTTAGCTAACAAGTGCTGATTGCCAGAGCCTAAGATCCAGAGGATTCACACGTAACGGATCGCTGTGTATATGGAGGAAGGTTAAATGGTCCGCCCTCATTGACGCTGGGTGAGGTATCGGCTCAGCTGACGCAATACGGGAACGACTTTGAAGCGCCCCACCTTCACGGTTGGTTACACACAACAGTCTCATGGATAGTTTTCTGGCTTTGAAAAACGTCGAAACAGCAGTCCTGCAGCAGTCACCCAGCCTTTTAAAATGATTACGGAAAGTATACACCGAAACTAAACTGGCCGACGTTTTTCTAGCACTCCGATATCCGGTTGCCATCCAATTTTTCTATCACACATGTCCTCATCCCTGTAAAGATCACAGAAGAAAGGTTTTGCGCATACATCACGAGAGGTACAGTGGAAATTCCGGATAAAATCGAGCGTTCCGTAGTCATCGAGGACAGCGTTTAAAACGACAGACCGGCTGGATTCAGCAACGGCAGACGGAAATAAAGCACGTATTACTTGTCCTTCTGAAAAATACTCGCCTCTGAAATAGACTCCTCACACTACACAGAAGCAGAACGTAGCTACATCCCACATTCCGTAACGAGATTGAAGCTAGAATCCGGTGCAGCACTTCGTACACTGAATAGTGTTTCCGTTAGTGCTCTCGGATGCCTACAGTTTGGTTCAAAATTTAATCTTCGTAATGGTCCCTGCAGAGTTCTCTTCACGGATTTCCTCGACACGAACGCTGGATTTTTCAAACTTATTGACGTGCTAGCTGGCGTTTGCAAATGGCCTCAACGGAACTCGATTTTCAAAATGCACTGTCACAAACATCTGGTTAACTAAATGTTTCCAGACTCCGCCTTTTGGTAGCGTTTTGCAAGACAAATTCCAAGCTTCCCTACTAGATTTGGCCTGTTAACGAACTACTGGTATGGATAACAATTTTACATAACATACTGTCATACGAAGACCGCTGGTGAGTAATCGTCAACAGCACTAATCGTCTTATGAGATGAAGGTTGCCCGAATCGAGTCCTGGCCCGTGCTTCCGCTCAGTACTATCCGTCCGACCGGCAGTTGATGTAAGTCGCCGTTGAGCTCCGTATTACGAAACTACGGAAGTCGTCTAATATCCCCGTAACGTTTGCTACACACTAAACGGAGCAACCGCTTTCGACAAGTCTGTGGTTCCTCTTGTTTAGGATTCGGTCGAAAACCCATCGGGAAGGAGGGTGTTAACAAACATCGATTTGACACGCGATCACAACCATAATCCAGCGGCCGCGGAGAGAATCCCGTGAACATTGCGGCAAACTGGGGGCTTCACTTGCCTGCCTGTGGTATGATGTGTAACATAGTCAAAAACTCGCAGTAGGATATTGTACCCAGGATGTAAAATTTTTCGTCTGTTGTGTGCTGTCCAGTTGTTTGTTCGCATGTCATGTGGCTGCGCCGCACGAGCCCGAACTATGCACACTTACGGTTTGTTTGCTCGTCGACGGCTGCCCCCTAACCGCCGCAGCTAACTTGCGTGCCAGTATCGTTTGTAATGCCCTACAAGACCACGCATACATATCGCCCAATAAATATTCGATTACCATTGTTCACAAAGTTTTCTATTTCAGGTCTGGTAAATTCTTATCTAAGAGAAACGATTCAGCACCCCATGCACTAAAACAACGGCCATCATGTCCTCTTTAATTTCGAAATTCTTGCGCATTCCGCTTCGTTATTAGCAACATTACCTTAACCGGTTGCACTTACGGACTGGATCATACGTGCTCGTACTTGTACAAAAGCCTAGTAGCTAGATCGTCACAAGGAGCACCCTATGCACAATGGTTTTCATGTTTCACCTGCTTGTCACGTCATGGGCTTTTAAGTTACCCGGACAACAGCTTGTTTGAAGGTTGTACTGCAACTTTCTTGGGATGCAGCATACCTACCAATAAAATCAAATCGTCGCCTTGCAAACGAAGACAGTGGTAGACTACCTAGAACTCACATCGTTCGAACAGTCATGTCACTGTGATGGTTCAGTTTCTCTTCAGCCTCCTAGTAGTTGATAAAACCATTCGCCGACTTGTTCTGAAGAAAACTGTTCTCCACTTTGTTTGCTATTGGTAAGTTTACCGCACGTTACCCGCCGCTTTTTGGCCTTCTCGCCAAATCATTCGCGGTAAAGCGATGTTGATTGGCCGAAGTGTTTTGTGCTCCCCTGAGAGCAGGTTACTGAAATACAATCAAGTTGTAGGCGGTTTCAAGTTTTTATTCGTATTTAACAATCCAATCAACTTTTGGTTCCAATCTACCGCGCAACAACCGCTGTTAACTTATTGCATCTGGCCGGTCGAGAAGATAGCTTATTTATTATTATATAGTTATTTTCGTTTTGCATAATGACATGAACTTCACATTTTTATTACCTGTCCAGCTTCGCCACCAGTTTTTTTATGAATTGTGGCTGAATGTTCACCTCCTCTGTCGTATTAATAGGACCCAGCAAACACATGGCCGACTCCGAGGTGTTGGCCAACATCTGGCCAACGGTTGGCCACGAAATAAGCCAATCCGATGAGAATAATAACTGCTATTGACCACGCTCATTGTGGTAGTTAAACGAATTATAAAATTTTCTTAAACATATTTTCATTGTCACAACCTTATATCCACACCCGTTCACGAATACTGCCATTTTGTGCACGTTTGTTTCAATCCGTGCCTCCATCGAACGCTCGTCTTCAGTTTCGTTTATTTCCTGCGTGGTGAGTGCGGCTGTGTTGTATTGTTTGCGGTCTGTGGTCAGTCACAATTTAGTTAGAAAACTTTGTAAATGTGTTTGCATCATATCCTTTTTCTTTTCATTGTTTGAATACCTAACTTACATATAATCCGTACGGATTGCTTTTATTAGCATTCAGGAAGTGGAATTTGCACAAGTTCAATGAAATTTCTGACGTTATTTCGGATGCAATCATGGATGAATCTTTCATTTTCTGAAACAACTGTGAGTTCTCTACCAGATTGTCCAAATGAACTATTGATGTATCTTGCTTATTAGCTGAGATATTCCACTTCTAATGTGTACTAAAACTTGTTTTTTCAGGAAGGAATGAAAAAGAAACCACTGCAATGGTCAGCAGAACACACGGTGGAGCTGGTCGACTGAAGGAGAAGAAGCTTACGTTGTTTACTCATTGTACAAACATATTTTCCCGTTCCGTAAATTATCCTTTTTGCGTTCGTTGGGGTGCAGCGATGATCCGCGTGTATTCTCCCTTCAGCGCGGTTTGCGCGGAGATTAAGAAGATCTTATCGTGTTGTTAAGATAAAAAAGGTAGATGGGAAACTATTAAACTTGTAAAATGTCGCTTTAGCGAATGCTCGAATCGTACAATGCAGTTAACAGCCGGCTGGCAAATTTTTCCCGTGGCCGACTGCCTGTCTGGCCAGGCCGAAGTCGGACCGACTCCAGTATGTGGTGCAGGCCAACTCCGGTCCGACTCGTGGCCAGACACGGACCAACTCCGGGCCAACTCCGTTTGTTTGCTGGGTGTTTCCTATCAACTGACGAGGCATTACTTTCAGTCCAGTTTAAAATGTAGTGGACAGTCAAGATCAGCAAGCGCTTACAGGTCGAGTTTGAATTTTGTGACGGAGCTTGCTGCCATGTTTTCCGCAAAATTTTGGTTTATTTGTGTAGATCATGTGCATGGCTTACTGGATCTCTGGCACATGATTTTCCTGCCGTCTCCTTCTACAGAATTACCGCTGGAACCATTGCGTTAGAAGTTTCGCTGTCCCCCGTTGTTTCAGTGTCCACGAAAGTAATGGATAATCAAGTGGGAACGCCCTGCCTACATGTGTCACGGACTACGTCGTACAAAAGGGCAGCTAGCATGAGCGAGTCTTTCTCAGCTGTCTCTCACAATCTGACCCACCAGTGTCACCAATGGTGGCCGTTTGAAATGGATGCTTTTGGATAAGCTTTCGGTAAGCTTTTGTCCAGTTAGTACATTTTTTGGCTTAATCAATTAAAGCTGTTCGTCCGGTTTAGAACGTTAATAAGTACATTTTTACGGAAACTGAGAATACAGATATGAATGTACTGAGAGTGATAATGAAACCCAGGTAGCACACTGCAACCAGTCGTTACCTGACTGATCTTTGTAGCCCTACTGGATCACTCACCTACATGCGGTGGATACCTTTTCGTGTATCTGTTGGCAAGTATAACCGTGACAGTAATATGAGGGTTTCTGTTTTACCCATAAGCATGTTCGTGCACCCAGGCCGGTCATACCAACTTTGTTCACTCAGACCATTCCACAATACTTTTGCGGTCGCAAATTGAATAATTTCAGCCATCTTGTTTTTTAGTGCGTGGAGAATGAGTAGCAACGTATTAAAAGGGCCGCCGGGTTGTTCGCTCGCCTATGTTCATTGTTTGGCCGAACTGGTTAGTGATGAATTTTCTGGAAGCAACTCCAGGGCGCCGAGGGCAAACGTTGTGTAGAAAGCGCCAGTCAGCCCTCCCCTTCTACAACATTATCTAGGTGAGTAACCGTTGCGGCCATCATTTTAAACAATGATTCTGTCGATTCCAACAAGGAGGGGAACACACTGGCGCGATCACTGTTACATAATAATAATAATAATAATAATAATAATAATATATATTTCTCAACGCATTCGTGAGAGACACGCTCGGAATGTGCGCGATCATGACAGATAATTACAGGCGTTACAAACAACAAATCAACAACATTGTAAGACAAACATGAAGTCTGCTGACAAAAGCATGCATAATCAGACAGAGGTAGGTTGCGGTTTACGAAAGTTTGATACACACATCAGTAAGAGAAATAGTTCGCTCATTCCTCAGATTCTGTTCCAAAGATTAAATGTTATACTAATTTTCTTATACAAGGTTATGTGGGGGACGATATTTCAAATATTTCAAGGTCATGCCGGGAAATACGTGCAAATGCATCTTCGAGGGGTTCCGCCATTATTTGACATAATTGGCTACGGAAAAATTTTGAAGCAGTTCGGCTCGGGCAAGGGAGGACGGGAACTTCCAAAATCCGGCGAAGAATTGAGCAAACTCCAGCGCAGGACTTCTTCGGTTGTTCCAGAACGTCAAAAAGTTGAAAATGTCGCGAACTGCTCGGTCAATATGGGGTTTCTAACGTCCGTTCATCGCGGAAAATTTCCTCGCATAGCAGATGTTTTCAAGAGTGAGAAAAAGAGCACAATCTTACGCGTTAAATGGAGAAATGCGGAGTGATCACATGTAATATGATAAATAATGTATGTATAATATTTTCTTGACTAAAACTTCACGCGATATAATTGCTTTCTTTTCCTTTCATTGAAGTATATAATATGGGCAGGTAATTGTTATAGTATTCCGCGACTTTTGGGTAGTGAGCAGCTACTTCCGGAATGATCACCACGTGATTTGTTTCTGCAAGTCGCCGGCATCATGGTCAGTCTCTTTGAAAAGTGCTGCGTGAGTTGTCGGTGGTTTCATCTACTATGTTGTAAACGCCTCGGAAGTGTGGTTTCTATCTTCAGCAAAGATGGAAAGTACATTGATTTTTGTTTAAATGATTGTATAAACCATGCTCTACGTGGGCAATGAAAAGAAAATTTGGGAGTTATTCGGCTGTAACTGCATATCGACGGCGTAACCTTTTTCAGCAGTTCACGTTTACCATTGCGGTCTATGTTTGTCAGTTTGGCAGCCGCTTGAACATCAGCGTTCATCATGGGATTATTCTGCGGGCTTTCCAAATCCGGCAATGTCGCGGAATACCTGGATTGCGTAATTGAGGGCTTGTTGATTTTGTTGAATGAGGGCTTATTGCTCTTAACATATGACAGTCATATACGGCTTATTATGGATCGAGTAGTTGGCGATGTACTTGCAACAGTTTTGATTTGTCAAGTAAATAACTATACTAGTTATTACTCTTGCAAGACGTGTACAACATGTGGAGGGTACTTCAGAAAGCGGTGTTTCGACAAAGCTGCTGTCACTAACGAACAGAAATTGACTTTAGATCCCAGTGTCAACAAGAACATCACGTTGGTCAGTCCACTTTTGAAAGGTTGAACGCGGATATGTTGACCTGTTTTTCGTTTACTTACATGCCTTGGAATATTGAGGCATTTCCTGAAAATATGAAGACCAGGTCAAACAGAAGACAGAGTTCATTTGGGATTATCCTAAATCAGCAAGTGAAACGGAGCACTAACCAAACTTAGTGGTGCTGACTGTTGAATTCTACGGGTAGTGCCCGCCCGTGATGGATCGCGACCACCGGAAGGCTACGGAGCATTGCCAGCTGCTGTTATACATCTACCATGTGGTGTTTAGCGGAATAATAAATAAAAAATTTCATGGAAGCTTTTTAAGTTTATCCCTTGTACCTGCCCATCCTGCTACCCAAAGCGGCGTCTTCACTATGTGAATCATGTGGAATGAATGTTGCGGAAAATATCCGTTCAGTTCCTTGGTCTCCGGGGTGTGTCGTAGCTGGTGTTTGCCCCCCCCCATTATGTCAGCCGTCTGTGTGCGGACGTTTCATTGCACAGACCACTGGATTATTATTGCGCGCTACTAGTTGATTCGTATGTGAAAACATTAAGCTGGACAGTGCAATCTCTAAATATGCCTGCGTCTCAACTTTTGAGATTATAATGGAAAATATGCGATTGCATATACCAAGCGACAATAGAATATTGGATGACGCATCGGTAACATTCATTCCGTTGGCAGGTACTGAACAAGGTCACTTTATGCAGTACAGTGATGCGAAACCTAACAACGATGTAGTGGTGGATGAATAACTGGCGTTAATAAGTGCCGTGGCTGGAAGATGCACTGTTATACAGCGTTTTGACACGTATTGCGACTTTTCGACACGATGTTGCCATCTCCCAGATTGTACACTTTCCGACGCTGCCATATGTACACATCCACCTCTTGGGTGGATCGAGAAAATATAAAATGTAAATATCTACTTTTATAATTTGAAGAGAGTTTTAGGTTTTACCGCATTATGCACACTTAGAAACGTTTCACAAGGAATAAATCCTACTTCGTGTCATACCGTTTTCACCTGGGTATGTTACAATTTTCGCCTATAAACATGTCCTCTATCAGACGTATCATGTGGTTGAATGTGATGATGAAATCGCACGAATTGTGCACAAGTCATGTTAGCGCAGCCAGGATTCGCACTTTGACCAGGGTTAAGCTCCACGATGCATCAAAAGATGTTCTGGGTGAAACTCCTGCAAAGTGAAAATGCGTCGTGCAACGAGTAGCCATTTTCGATTGTTCGCCTATTTTCCAGTTAAACTGAACTTGACGTATAAATATCAACGGATCACGGAGCAGTTATCAGAAATACAAGCGTCAGGCGCCACGAACTTGAAAGATCATGATATCAAACGCAAACAGTAAGGCGAATGCACCTTGTGTAACACTTGCAGACAACCAGCCGTGCGTTCAGACTTCACTTATTAGGTCGAGGAGAAGCAGAAACCGAGGAATTTTCTAGTCGACTCTGGTTGATCTCTACTACTACTCCGACTGGAGAAGAGGTTCCACATAACGGAACCATCAATACAGTGAGCGTTGGAATCATTGGAGAACCCGCTCAATCCTTCTGGCCCTATTTACTCCAGATATGTAAATGTTAACATTTGATGTGGAAAGTGACGAACTGCTTCATTATGAGTTCTCCAGCAACCCACAATGACGCACTATTCATAGGCGAAGTCGCCAAGAAAGTCAACGAATCAAAAGATGATTCCATGTAAAGCGTAATAACTTCGGCCACCAGGTATGATGGAACATTTGGTTCTGCAAACAGTCAGAATGCGTAAAAAATTTCATTTCATACGGTTGAAAGCGAATACGTTGCGATTCGAACCCACAACTACTGGTCTCTCGACAACCCCACTGTTCCCGGTGTGTTTCCCATGCAAACTTTATGGGAAATGCAGGCGCTGAATTTGAAGACGTGAGACGTGGAAGTGTGTAATCAGTTATTGTATCCCACAATTTTCAAAATTCAGATCACCGAGGTAACAATTCTCATCGGTGTTGGTTATACAACGATGAATGGATGCGCCCGTAATGTTGTGAGAACATTGCTGATGGACGATGGAGCGGAAACTATCGACTGAAGGAGAGTCAAAAATCGCGCATCGAAAGTCTCTTCACAGTTGGTTTC